>BQNB010003421.1:0-111946 GCA_026074375.1 Tanacetum coccineum
GAAGAAAAATATTTTTGGATTTTTATATATATATATATATATATATATATATATATATATATTTATTTATAAGTATGAAAATAAACTTTCCGAAGAAAGGATCTTCAAGGCACGAACACGAACAATCCAGCAAAAATCGCTACACCTCTCCCCGGCAGCGGCGCAAAAAACTGATCCGATATAAATATATATAACAAAATATATAAAATACCAAATAGTAATAGTAGTATAGAGAGTACCCCGTTAGATATGAAATTACTTTAGAAAAAGTAATAATAGTCTATCTTCCGAGTGTCGTTTCCACGGCGAGAGATGAATTGAAATTCACGAGAATGTTTCATTTGATACTTGAATGACAAATATTTTGGTTTTGGATTTAAGCTAAAAATATAATATAAAAACTATAATAAAGCTAAAATAATACTAAAACGGGCATGCTCGCTAAATAACAATAAACGACAATGACAATAAATTAAATAACAATAAACTAAACTACAATCAACGAGCAAATAATAAACGAACATACCACAAGTCTATGATTAATATGGCAATAATAACAACTAAACTAAGCATAAACGAATAAAGCAACAAATGAACATACTACTAAGCATGGCAACTAAATGGACAATAATAATAGACATGTTAAAATAAAACTACAACTAATAAAATGAAAATACTCGCTAAACATGGAAACTAAAACTAATAAGCATAACGATAATAACAATCATATCAAGCTAAATAACCTAGAACTACTAATAAACTACGAGCATAATATAAAGCAATAACAATAGCATAAACTAAACTAAACATGGCAACTAAACTAATTAAAAGCATAATTATAAAATAGAGAAAACTACAATTTTGGTCCACTATCTTTACCGGGTATAACATTTTTGGTCCATTTTTTAAACATTGGGGTTTAAGCCACAAAACCCGAGTATTCATTTCAAATTTTTGAGCCAAATCTAAAATTTGGTTCACATTTGAGCCAAACCCGAGTATACATTTCACATTTGACCAAATCAATTTAACGCAATGTTAGATTGGCCAAATGTGAAATAGATACTCGGTTTTGCTAAAACCGCAAATTTTTTAAAAAAATGGACCAAAAGTGTTATACCCGATAAAGATAGTGGACCAAAATTGTAGTTTTCTCTATAAAATAAGCAAAGCAAAACATTTTAAACTAAGCTACACTAATGTATTAAAAAGGATAGAAAATGAACCGAATTGAAGAGCCGCAATTAAACAAATAACACCCGATTTATTTAGCTAAAACAAATAATCAAATTCGGTCTAGCTAAATAAACCCTTAAGCTCCACGCCTCATGAGTTGACCGGTACATCATAAGACAAGAAAGAGTTAAGCAATGAAATATATTGGACCAAGTTTTAAAAATCTAACTAAGCTAAAATAATATTTTTGTATTTTTGTAGATTTAAACAAAACTATTTTTAAACTTTGAAAATTAAAATCGAAATTTATAACTCTAATGTAATAAAATGTGCAAAACTGTTTTAACTTCCCTACTGGATCTAAATTCTACTAAGCCCAAATGATGAGCCCATTCGAAAACAAAATTAACTAGGAAAGATTTCAAGAAACGAAATAAGCTAAAGAAATGTGGTAAACAAAAAATAAGCCAAGGCTTGTTCGATTAAATATAAGCTTTAACTCAAGAATCGAATAAGCTGAGATAAGCTTATTTAATCGTTTGGGAATAAGCTGTTAAACAAAAAAAAATATAATAAGCTGAGGTTATTTAGCTACTATAAGCTATTTCTAAATCGAGATAAGCATATGACCAGCTTATTCGAAACAGAGAAATAAGCTAGGAGAAAAGAGCTTAAAGGAGAAAATGACTTTAAAGAAAATAAGCTAAAAAGAAATGGACTAGAAATAAGTTGAAATAATAACACTTAACCGAAATCCATCTTTCATTAATTCCAATAAGCGGTTACAATAAGTTGTAAAAAAACTATTACAATAAGTCGAATAAGATCTAAAAAGCTGGTACAATATTTCTTAATCAGCTGAAAATCGGAATACTAAATAAGCTAAAAAACTACATCTACTTTTCTAAACTAATACAAACGAAGAATAAAAAGAAAAGAAGTGAAAAATGAATTGAAAGGGAAAAGTTGTTTGTTGCGTTCGTTTCACGCCCTCTTTATAGCACCAGATCCAAAAGTTTTAATTTGCCAACGATTGAGCTTGGAGCACACAATTACCGAGTCCACAATCCACGCATGACCATCGCGGCCATACCAGCAAAATATCAATAGATCAACGAATGAGAGAATGGCACGTGGACATGCATTTAAACGCCTTTTGTAATATTACTCTGCCTTGGTTTCTCATCACATTTTACTTCACAATCATGTAGTAAAATGCCTCGCCACATGTCTTGATTTCATTCGCCATCAAATAATATAGTGGGGGAGCATGTGACTTGATTAGATTTAATTAGCATGCATGTGACCATGAGGTCACTTCTATATCACAATACATTTCCTTTTGCAAAGATTCAGTTAACATGTCTGGGCTTTAACTTTTATATTGGGCCAGTAAAATATAGGTTGCCCCGACCCATATAAATGGTTACGGGCCGGTCCGATAAGAAATGAAGGCACCGTTTGACTTGAATTTTCGTGCTCTTTTTATTTCCGTGCTCGGTTTTGTCCGATTTGCCTTTGTTTTTGTCCTTTTTCTGAATATCTGATACCTGCACAGTACAAACACAAAAACAAGCATATATATGGCATTTTATGTGCGTTTTTTGGTCATTTAGGGTCGTTTTTAAAGGTAAAAGGTATGTGTATTTAAGCACATACCAAAATCCTCCATACTAAATTATTGTCGTGTCCTCACGCAATGCTATAAGTAAACTAAGAATCTCAACCCCCTCGACTAATTACCTCGAAAAGTAGCTAAGTGTTCATCAAGGGGAATTAAAGAATCATAAGTTTTGAAAAGCCCCGTTTTTACCATTTTTTAAATGTATACACTTATTCCTACACATATTTTTGTATTTTTCTTTTTTCTCATTTTTTTGTACTTTTCATTCTTAAGCAACTAACTAACATGTTCGGACTTTCGTTATTTTCATAACTTTTAGGGTCACGGAATAAGAAGCGCCTATAGAATAATCTATAGATGACCAAAGGATAAATTCATCGTCACCCCGAATTTTTCACTGTCACAAAAACAAGCTTAAAAACGAAATCACCGTCAAATATCAGTTAAGATGCTAACACTACTCATATTTGCAACTTGTGAACTTTTTACTCCCGGCAATTATTATATCTTAGGTGAATGTGCCATTTTGAATTTCAACCATGGATCAACGTTTTGCAAAATTCTATGTTTCACGTTCCACCCGAGAATAATGAGTTTGAAGGCGAGATCATCCCATGTAGCGACTTTCGTCTCGGCACATCCCAAAGTGACCAGGCTTTTGACACCCCACAGAGACTAGTATCGGGACTCACAGACCTTTGGTTTCAAAAACTCTTAGGCTTCCCGTATAAACATAGCTTATTTAAAATTTAAAATAGAATAGTCCAAAAGTCAAAGCAATATTAAATTTAATAAAACGAGATCTATTTATTAATTCAACACTTAATATAACATCACAATTGATTCAATTGTATAACCCTCAACCTTTTAGAAGGCCGCATCATTATTAAACCTCGGTCCTTTAAACAACTGCCACATCGGTATGCGAGCCGACCATGGTCCAGGAGTCTTATTTCGACCTTGGTGATTTCCTTGACCTTTTAGAAGGCCGCAACATCGGTTGTGAGTCGGCAAGATGCAGCAAACTTTTATCAGTCTCGGATTTTTATTCTTACTATGGGCTTTCTTTAGAAGGCTGTAACATCGGTTGTGAGCCGGCAAGATGCAGCAAACTTTTATCAGCCCACAATTTATAATTATTACTTCTTTTTTCATTATATATCTTTTTTTTTCATTTTACTTTATATAGAGAAGACTTCTTTTTGAAAAAATTAAGTATAAGTTTGAACTAAGACTAAAATTTTTGCTATATACTACATAAAAATTTGTTGATTTAAGTTCAATCTCCAAAAACAACACGTATTATTAATCCGGTTAGGAGCTTATGGGAGAAAAAGCCACAAATTACATACATGAGCTCTTAAGATTTTCAAATAATCCTTGCTTAGCATCCAACTCATAATCAACTCTATTATTTTTCGTTCTTCGCGAATTTCCGCGAACGCTTAGCCTAAAAGTTAAGGAAAAAGTTAGAGCTCAACACGCTCGATCGGGTCAAAATTTATTCTTATTCTACCCAGTAGGAAAGTCAAAATTGTGCCAAAACACTTATTTTATTTTTTTGAAAATTTTTAAATTTTTTCATTTTTTTGAAATTTTGGTGGTAAAAATGGGATTATGCGAAAACAACGACTGCAGGCACAATCAAATCGATAGATCCCCCCATATTAGAATTAAACATTGTCCTCAATGTTTTAAGAAGGGTCTCTACGCAAATCCTGAGCCGTTTATGAATTATGCTAAAGATAAACGTTTTTCGATTAGATTAGGATATTGGATTTCCCAAATGAAGCTGAGGATGTGAAGCTCTTGTGATCGAAGGACAAAACCGCGAGCACGAGAGGCTTCAAAAATCCGGGACAATCCTGGTCGAATCCATCCCAAAAACAAAGCAAACGAGAATGGACAGGAGGCGAGTCCTCTCACAACAACAAAACACTTATTTGCAATAAAAAGAAGATAAATGAATAAGCCATGAGTTGCCACCCACCAAGCGCTTATTTTTGTTAACCGAGTCTTGAGCCTGACTCGACCCTAAATTCATTGGTCAATGGGGAAGCAAGTGGAAGATAAAATCTCCATCAGACTTTCATTCAAGTGGTTTGGATAAACATTGAATTTCATGAAAGTTTCACTCCGATGAGATATACCCGGAAGTAAAAAATGATACATGGAGATGTCCTGGGTCAAAAATGGATCCCCCCCCCAAGTGGGTGTTTTGCCCCCCCCCCCCCCCCCCCAAAGGGGGTGAAAAAAAAAACACACAAAAAGTGGGGGGGAAAAACCCCCCTCCAGTTCATTCCCACAGAAGAAGATTATGGAGGAGCAAAGGAGAACGTGAGAAAAGAAAGAAAGATTCATACAACATATGCCAAGAGAGGGGACTGGGCATCCTCGAATGGTAAATTCACATTTTTCGTAGAAAGAACTTCTCACGAATCTCGAGGCAACAATACTATCAACTCACCCGAGCGGCTCACTCTAAAATAGAACACAATCATTGATAAGTTAGAATACTCATATCCATTATGCCTAATAAACCCAAATAAACCCAAACAGACCAAAAATAGCAAAATAATTCTTGTATTTGTGTTTTGAGTGTGCTAGTACGGAGAATCAAAAATCACAAGAAAACAGTCAAAAAAAAAGAAGCAAGCATGGACACGAGAATTAGAAGAGCATAAAGCCGTAGCCCCAAAAGCCCAAATCCTTAGCCCATTTCCTTTTCTTACATCCATAAGGGCCAATCTTGCAATTACTTAAAATTAGTTATAACTTGGGAAAAGGAAGAAATGGCAAAAGTGGCAAATTCCCCAAAGTCCAACAATTTTAACTGTCGAAAATTAGGCGAGCCGTTTACGGTTCACCCATCGTCCCAAAGTACCTTACTCAAATCAAAGGTTTTCTCAATGAATAAGGTGCTTAAGTCAATTCAAGAGTCTACATCAAAATAAGGGACAAATCAGACTTATCAAGGATTCCTTAACTTCTCTCAAACAAAGGCCACGTATCAATGACAGAAGCACAACTGGAAAAGTGGGTTTTGTCTAAAACACTCACAAAACTAGTACAAACATCACATCAAGGGAATGACACGCTGGCAATCCTCAGGTGTCCACAATTTGATCAAACGGCTACAATTGATGCTCAAATGATTGGCCATGATTAAAATATTGGAGAGCAAGGCAAGAGGGTCTGGAAGCTTCAGCTTGGCACTATAAATAGGCCTCACTTCTCACACACAACCATCGAGTTTTTAGTAAAATTTAGTCTAGCTTAATTTCCGTATTTTTCCAAATGTTTTTGTAATCTCCGTTTCTAGTAATGTAATTCAGTTTTCAATTAATGAAACTCAGTTTTTATTAGTCATAAGCTCTTCTTATTTTCAACCTTAAATCTCTCTTATCAGCCATTTGTTCTTAAATAAGCTAATAAAGCTCATTTTAAAGCGCTTTCGACTATAAGCAGAAAATAGAGCTTATTAAGTCAAATTAATCTTACCTAAACCTTAAATCAGATTTAATCTATCATGATCTATTGGAATAGAGCTTTTGGAAGGGATCTTATCTGAAGAGATCCCAAGTACTTTTACACTAGCTTATTAATAAGACCTAAGGAGCCTTGTAGCTGCCTAACTGGTTCCTTTTTGTTTAGCTAAGATTACTTAAGTTTCTCTTTTTATTATTCTTTAATTCCATTTAATTGCTTAGTGATTGTTTATATGCTTAAATTGCTTATTGCTTATTCTCTTGCTTATTAGTGTTTAAATATCTCTTCTAGTGCTTATTAATTGTTTGTCCTCATCTGTTTTTGCTTAAATAGTTATAGATCATTAGTTACTAATTTCTATCATAAAAACTCACAAAATCCAAAAAATATTAGCTTAATTAGTTAAGATCTTAGAATTTTACTTATTCAGTTGTTTAATCATGATTGCTAAGTTTGTTTTATGCTAGTTTTTATCTGGTATTTAGAATTTGTTCATTAGATCCCTCTAAAAAGTGTTTTCCTTAAATTTGTCATAGTCCAAAAAGGGTGTTTTGGTTTAGATGCACTCCTGAAATTGGAACTAGCAGTACAACATCAGTTTAGTACTGCTGAACCTTTACACTACTAGTACTAACCATAAGTTAGTACTGTTAGCTTAGATTTTAGCTTGCCAAAATCAGTAGGATTAAGTTTAGTTATAGCTTATTATGAATTTAATTTTAGTTTTCATTTTCTAGCTTATTTCATTGCTATTCTGTTTATCAGAGTCAAATTGCATCAACAGTAACTTTCACTTGAAAGAACTGCTAACTTTTGTTTTTTTTTTTTTTTTTTTTTTTATTACACTAGCAGTTTAACCTCAGTTAGTACTGCTGTGTTCTTAACTTAATTTGGATAGATAATTTTAAGGTTTAGCTTACCAAATTCAGTAGGAGTATTAGTTTATAAATATAGCTTAATATATTTAAGTCTTTATATAAGTTTTCTAGCTTATTGTCTTAGCTTATTTTGCTGTCAAAAGTCTTAAAAAACCTGAGAAATACCAAAAACAGTACTTAGAAACTTTAGATTTTAAAATTGTTTTAATATCAATCTTTTAAGTCCCTAGGTTTTTATAGCATATTGAGATGTGATAATAGAGTAGATTAAATAAGTCTTAAAGTTTAAAGTCTAGTTAGCTTATTAATTTTCTAGTCTATTTGGAGTTTGTGTTACTTTGCTTATTTCCCGAGTTTGCTTGTTTCATGCTTAATTTCAGTAGTTTAAAAGCACTTCTAGCTTAGTTTTCTTTGCATTTTTAGATTAAGCACATCATAATCTTTCTAGATCACTTTTCTTTTTTAGAACTAAGCTTAAATTGAGCAGTTTATAGCTAGCTAAGTAAAGATAAGCTCAAAACCCTTCTTTCTGATGTCAGTTTGGAAATAAGCTTTTATTAAGCTTATTTGTGAGTTTTAGCCCAAGTAGCTTTTATTAATTTTGTTCCCACTAGCTTCCTTTACAACTTTGCTTCTTTGAGTTTTTTCATTTTAAGCTCTTTAAAATTTCGAATGCTTATTGGACTTAATTTGTGATCGGGATAGATTCTCAGGGTAGATAGTGTAACTTTCAAATTTAGCTTAATTACAATGTTTGCCCTCCGTTAGTTGTTAAGTTCCCCTTTAGTCTCTTAGATCTTGCACCATTATCCATTTAGTTAAGTTGTTAACTAAGCTTATAGTTTTAATTAGTAATATAGGTTTAATTATTAATTAGTTTGATTAAACTTTTGATAAAAAATAAAAATTAGGCGTATTTTAATAATTTTCTAACACTTTTTCGTTAGTGAAATTTTTAGTTCACATTTTTAGGTTCAAACTTAGTCCCCCCCCCCCCCCCCCCCCCCCCCCCCCCCCCCCCCCAATTTGCTTTATAGTGCATTTCCGTTTTTGTTTAATTGTTTCACATTAATTTTATTTTCATACTTTCCAAACAAATATCTTTGCTCTCATTCAAATCAGATCCGGACTTAAACAAGGTTTTCAATTTTCACTAGTCAATGGGATAACAGACCCGGTGATCTATTTACCCGGTTTAATATTCGTATTATATATTATGTTATATATATTTTTTAGAGTGAATTTATCCATGGTAACTTGGTAATTTCTATTAATTGTCTCTAAGTTATATTTTATATATACTTTACGGTATGAAACTTACCACAACCAATTTTAGGCGCCGTTGCCGGGACTAGTGTGTATACGATTCCATACGTTTTGTATTTGTTGATTTGTTTGAAGATCCTTCGTCCTCGAAAGTTTCATTATTGTTTTAAAATTCAAAAGTAAAAAAATATAAAATATAAAAAGTAAAAAGTATTTTCCTTTTCTTTTTAGTATAAGTAAAAGAAAAAAAATATAGAAAACTTAAAAACATAAAAAAAATTTATCCTTTTAAAAAAAAGAAAATAAAATAAACAAAGTTGGTAAACGAACACCAACATATAATATCTTCCATTGAGATATTATCATTTCAATTTCCGATGAACTTGCAATTGTTCCCAATTCGTAATCAAAGATTTAACACTTTCCATTTTGTGTCACTACCAGTTACGGCTCACCTTGAAAGCAATTTTCCAAGAGCTACATGAAGTAGTTGATTATTGGTTTAAGTCTCTTCGTTAACCGTTAAAATTCATTGCTAAAACAAAAAAAAATTATTGTAAGTTTTTGCTTTTTAATATGTTAGTTTTCTTTTTATGCGCACCTTCGTTCGCATTCTCTAACGCGATGTAAAACATGAACAACAACTCTTCCGGTTGAACAATTGTTGACCAAAACTATGTTCCTACATGGCCGACAATCGAACGATGGCCCAACATTTACAAGCACCCATCCGGAGGGGTATGAAGATGCTAATAGTTGTTCCATCGATCATGCTAACAATTTCGAGCTCTTAAACAACCGTTAATTATTCTTGTGCCAAAGCAATAAGTTTACGGTAGAACAGAGATCCTCCCCCCCCCACAATCACCTTCGATTTTTTACAAAGTCACTTCAACGTTTAGGACATCCAGAAGTTCCCGAACACTTCGTAAAGCTTTTGCTTTTCCTTTTTCTCTAGACGTGGAAGCCCGAATTGGTTAGACAAGAAACCTCCTGACCAATTCTCACATGGACGACCTTGTTTCAACAATTCATAAACCAATACATCCCCACCTTCAAAAACCACTTACGATCGGAATGAGATCATAACTTTTTACCAAAGCGCCCACCAAACTGAATATAATGAAGCATAGTTGATCGTTTTTAAGGACTACCTTCCGTCAATGCTCACCATGGCTTCTCGGAACTACACCAACTCGATACTTTTTATAATTCTTTAAATTCAAACGATCAAGATGCCTTAGATTCTGCCGCGGGTGGCAATTTCTTAGACAAGATGCCTCAAGAAGGTTTAGCGATTATAGAAAGCAAGTCAAAAGTTCGTTACTCTAGAAGTCGTGCTAATGATTCAAGAGTGAGTACGGATGCTCCTCTTTCTAATTCTTCATCTTCTAATAATTCTTTCGATATGCAACAAATAGCCGCTTCTCTAGAGGATAAGATGACTATCAAGATGAACCAAATGATGAATCAAATGAAAGCTTTAGTTGTTACTACTCCTGCACCCGTCAAAGCAGTTGAGGAAGTATGTGTCACTTGTGGATCGAATCACCATTTTAACCTTTGTCCGTTAACTCGAGGTGGAAACGATTTTCCTGTTTTTCATGACAACATCCAACAATTTCAACAAACCGCAGCCGTTGGTAATTTTCTCCAAAGAAACCAACCTTCCAATTTGGCAAGTCAAATGAAACCATCGGGTTTCAATCAACCGAATGTCCAAACCAACTAGAACCGATACCAAGGAACCAATTCTAATTTCAACCAAAACCGTGGAGGAAACTTTAATCAAAACCGTCAAAACAACCAAAATTAAGTTTATCAAGCTCCACCATACCAAACACCAACCAATCAACCACCAATCAATCAAGTTTTACCTTACCAACCTCCAACAAATAGTGTTTTGAAAATGGATTTTGAAAGTTACGTCAAAGCAAACGATGCGATATTAAAGAATGTCCAAAATCAAAATCAAGGTTTGCAAAATCAAATGGCAAATGTTACAAGTTTGTTAACAAGCCTTTGCACCAAGATTAATGATTTCAGCAATACCAACCAACCTTCAAGTTCAAGTACTTTACCAAGCAATACCATTCCAAACCCAAGAAACGAAGCCAAGGCAATTACCACTCGTAGTGGTGCCTCATACGATGGACCTCCGATTCCACCGCCGGTGGTGGAAAAGGAAAGTGAGGTGACAAAGGATACGGAGCTACCGAGCACCGAAGACATCCAACCTCCTCCATTGGTCCAAGAACAAACCAAAGATAAAGAACCAATTGAAGAACCTTCTTTCGTTGCTAGCAAAGCCAAACCTAATTTGCCTTACCCATCGAGACTCAACAAACAAAAGATTCGTAAAAAGGATGATATCCTAGCTTCAAAGTTTATGGAAATCTTCCGTAATCTTCACTTTGAGCTAAGTTTCGCGGATGCTCTCATTCATATGCCAAAGTTTGCTCCGATGTTTAAAAAGATGCTTAATAACAAAGACAAGTTGATCGAATTGACCAAAACACCGTTGAATGAAAATTGTAGTGCGGTTGTCCTTAAAAAGTCCGGAAAAGCTTAGGTTGACCCCGGTCGATTACGCATTCCATGTATTTTCATGAGTTCGATAGTTTACTTAAGCCCTTTCCGATTAGGTGCTAGTAGTCTATGTTAGGCATTATCCTTGAAAAAGCTTCACCACTCAGGCCTAACCGAACAAAAATGGTATTAAAATAGCCGACCGTACAATTTCCAAACCAACCGGTGTAGCTGAAAATGTTTTTGTCAAAGTAGGGAAGTTTTACTTTCCCGCCAATTTCGTTGTTCTTGACTTTATAGCCGATCCTCGAGTACCGTTGATACTCGGGCTGTAACACCCCCAAAAATATAACAACGCAGCGGAATACCACATGGGGTGCTACTTTATAATACACAACAATAGATACAAGAGAACGACCTCTAGGTGTCGTTTGGAAAAATAACATGTGTTGGTTTTTTTTTTTTTTTTTGTATTGAATCCAAATTTGAATTTAATATAACATTTGTCCCATAATTGCATCACAATGAAAAGCTTGAATGTAAAGACTCCAATGCACTTCAAGAAATCCGAGCATCTAATTTACCTGAGAAAAACATGCTTAAAAGTGTCAACATTAAAGTTGGTGAGTTCATAGATTAGTTTAAATATGAATGTAAGTTTCAACAAATATATTTATCCACGGTCATCAATAACCATGTAAAATGTTTATAAAATATGCACGACCCATTTTATGTCACCAAAAGTACCAATCTTATCCCAAAGATTTTATAAAGAATGCATGGTTAATTTAATGAACAAAATGTTCCAAGTATGTATTTGTCGGGGGGCCCTATAGTCCCAACGTTATAATCCGACATGTTATAACGTTCGTTCCCAGTGATAGCTAGTCACCCGAACGGGGGTTGTCAATCGCCGAATAGATCTATTTTATTTCATTCGCGTGGACATCACGACTATAATGTTCGTTACGCGATAGTATATCACCCAACAGGGATCCACACCCAATAGATCTATTTCATACATTCGCCTCACCCTCCAAGTGATTTACATTCATGAACGCGGTGACTAAATTGTATGAACCCTATTTGAAGCAGTGATACAAATAATATATACTCCCGTTACCGGTGTCCCCACCAAGAACACCCGGGCAGTAATGTAAAAATACGTACTCCCGTTACCGGTGTCCCCTCCAAGAACACCCTGTGCAAGTAATTTGTTGTTATCAGTTCCAATTCAGCCTAAAGCTAAATCCGTAATCATTTCAATGTAAAGTAGTATTTGTGACCAAAAATGAAGTCAAAGATGTTATCCCATAGCGAGCTAAGCTAATTAGATGTAAACCAAGTTGAGTAAACAATCATGTAAATGCATTATAAACAAGCATGTTCTCACCCAAATATATTGTAAAACCAGTAAAAACAGGGGACTATAAACTCACAAAATCCTTAAAACAATCACATTGTTATAAAGATAACCGAGTAAGTATAAATTTGTAGAACAAGCAAAGTAATCCCACCTCGCGGTTATAAAAATTCAAAAGATGGAAACGAGAGCTAGGAACTCACAATGATTAAAGACCACAGGTTTCGTAAAAGATAACTTAATTGGAAAAAGTTTTCTCAGAAACTCAAATGGGCTTCATTGTTAAACAAAAATGTATCATACGAAAACAAATGATAAATTTTGTTTTCAAAACACATTTTATATAGATAAATGGAATAAATGGTGAAGATTGTGTCCAGTTACAGCCATTTCCTGAATTTAACAGGATGAGGAGTGAGCAATCTACTGACCATCCAAATATCATATATAAGATCATGTTTTGTTTAAACAAAATTTTTCAGTCAAAGTGATCAACGATTTCAAAATAAGAAAAGAAACATAATATGGAAATGCAAAAAGTGAGCTCCAACTGTCTGTGATCATAAAATTTCTCATGTTTCATAAAAGAGAAGTTCAAAAGTTTTGAAAAGATTGTTTCAAAAACCATTCAAAATATGATTTGTAACTATCTATTGAACAATTATTGGGTAAATGGTCTAGGTCATATCCGGTTTTGGCAGTTTTTTGCAATGAACAGAATGAGGAGTGAGTGACTTAGTGACCATCCAATTGTTGTTTCATTAGATTGGTTATTTAAATCATTGTTTTCAAAACATCTTTAAAATTTTTATGCTTGGAAACGTTATCTCAATTTCAAAATCAAAAGACTGCATTTTTTGTGTCAAGAAAATGGTACTCTTCTACAAAAAGTTTTTGAAAATATGAAGTTATGCTTTTGGATTTCTTAAATTTCAATGGTTGTCACAAATTAAATTTATGCCAAATTGGTCTTTTCTAAATCAAAGCATTTCTTCATTATTCTTTAAAGAGTATCATTTCACAAATGCTTTTTGGTAAGGAAAATCAAATAGAAAGAAAGATAAAATCCATACGCCAAAAAGCAAATCAATGTATGCTCGAAAAAGAAATGCCAGAGCATACAAAATGAGTTTAAAAGAATAAAGTGTATGGCATGTGCCCGAAAAAGCAAGAATAGGCACATGAGAAAGAAAATGATCAGAATATGCTCAAAAAGAAATGCCAGAGCATCTAAAACAGACAGAGTGAAAAGAGATAAAACTTGTCAAATATGTGCAAATTTTCAAACTATATCTCATTTCACTAATCATTTCATGTCATCATACTGTATTCCACATGGCTCAACACATGATTTCAGCAGCTCAACTTGTTCCTCAATACAAACCAATCAGGAGATGCAATAATTATGCGGTGTTGCAGAGTATTCCTTGCTCTCCTGAATGCAAGATAGTTGGGCTGATATTACTTGATCATTGTCTCAGTTATGAATTAACTACAACTGTTGATGTCCCTGCTGTGTACCTACAACAATTCTAGAGGACGGTGAGCAAGGTACCAGATACTGAGGATACGATCAAATTCTTGCTGGATACTGAGCAATTTGTATAAACTGTGGATATGTTCCAAGACACTCTCCAATTACCAGTGGAAACTCCTGAGAATCCATTTGTCGCACCAGCCAGCATTCACACTATTGAAGCATTCATGAATAGAGTTGGTTATCAAGGTGTTGTCGACAAAGTGAGTGCTTTCTTTATAAAGAAACTGGCTCAACCATGGAAAATTATGTTCAAAGTATTCAACCGCTGCTTAACGACAAGAACATCTGGCCATGATCAGACCAAGATCAATATTCTTCAGTTGTTTCATACTGTAATCAACCGAACACATGTTGATTATGCTGCTCTTCTTTGGTGGGACTTTATGAATAATATGTTTCAAAAAAAGGAAGATATCCAGTATCCTCGATTCACCAAATTAATAATTGCTTATCTGATGAAGAAATTCCCTAACATTCCTAAGAGGATTGATGAGGATTATCATTTAATCAAAGATGATGTTCCATTCGTTAGTGCGTATACAACAGGGAATGTCTCAGTTCAAGGGATGCTGATTCCGGATGCTTTCTTAACAACAGAGATTAGGGAGACTGATGATTTCAAGGAGTATGAGACGGTGTTCATGAAGGCAGCCGTTCTAATGAATCAACCGCAACCGGTTGTTTCTACCCAAGGAACGAATAGGAATACACCTCGAGCCCATAGGTCGCCTACCGTTTATGCTGGTCCTCTGGAGACGAAGAAGAGGAAGCAGACTGCTAGAGAATCAAGTTCACCAAGAAATTCACTCAAAGTAATAATAAAGCAAAAGCAAATAGTTGAAAAGGATGATGATGACTTTGAGGATAAGATAGAGCCCGGGAGTCATAAGGATAATCCTGAATTTACTGATAATGATGATGATAATGCAGAAAAGAAGCACAGTGATGATATGGGTAGTTTGGAGATTAGGAATGAGGAGACACAGACAACAATTCCCATACCACTTAGTTCCCCTAGGAAAATCTTATCTTCGGATAAGAAAACTTATCAGGAATTGACGGATATTGTTTCAATCCTAACTACCACAACATTCAAACATTCACAATTCAAGAAAAGAATTTCTTGTAAATACTCTCATCTTCCAGGTGCGCTTCGCAAGATGTGCAGGCATCAAGGTTACATGATTCAAGACATGGAAAGAAAGTATCACAACTGCAAAATTCTGGGAAACTCATAACAAGATTGATGACATTTTACATGAGATTGTTCCATAAATCGCTGAGAATGTTACCAATGATTTAATTGAAGCCAACCTGAAACCATGTATGATATTGCATTGTTGGAGGCTTTAAGACGTATGTTTGAAAAGTCTTCTCCTTCTAACACTTCTTGCAGGGAAGATGCTTTTCACTCACAACATGATGAACATCAAGACGATGATGCTCCTCCTGAGTTGGAGAAAAGAGTGAAAAGAAGTAAAGGGTCACAAAGATCAAAGTCTGCAAGAGGTTCTTTGTCAAAGCATTCAATTAAAGATTCTACAAAATATGTATCCAAACAACAAAGTCAACATCAAGAATGGGATGCATGGGAAAAGGAGAATGTTATTGATGAAGATGAGGTGATTCCTGAAGATGAAACACCCGAGTTGATTGCAGAGTTTTAGGATGTTGACAAACGAGTTCCAAATATCTTTGATCGTGCAAGAATGGAGGCTACATTGAGAGATTCTTTAAGTAATCAGTCCAGAAATGCTGAAGAATACGCCTACCATTTGGAACAATCAACAAACTTCATGGAAAATCAGATAGTTTTGAGAAAGTAGACAACAAGATATTCCACGTACAATACCAAAGACTCTAATTTTCTATGGACCACAAAGGAATCCAAATGAACCCCCGAGGTATCTGTATAATAAAGACTTATTCTTTTTTAAATATGGAAATACCGAAGGAAGGAAGTATGTTTTGTCACTCTACAAGATTCACGCAGAAGAATTTCCAGAACCCGATCTGGAAGAAAAGTTAAATCGATGGGTTCGAAAAGAGTTCAAGACTTTCAATGAAGATGCACGGTTATAAATTCAACATTGGAAGGATTTATGGCATAAAAGAGTATACAAGCAAAATCAAAAGAAAGTCAGAAAAAATCCAGAAGACTATTACTCAAATCACAGGATTACAGAAGTTGTCAGAATTGTCACTGATCAACCACATGGATTGGATTTTATGGAACAAATTCTTGTGATGAGAGCCAACGATAAGCCAGATAGTTTTTCTGAAGCTGACTTCAAGTACTTGAACAAAAACGATATTGAAGACTTGTATTATCTCTGTCGAAGCAAGGAAATTGACAATCGAAAAATCAAGATAATGAACTCACTGATAACGTTTATCCAGCAAGTTGTTGAACTGGGATAAAAAAAAAGAGGGTTTATGATTTCCAACTAGGAATAGAAAGTTATCAAATGAAGGTAAACTTAACAACACCAATATTAACATTCCCTGGTATTGAAGAACATGCACCATATTTGATAGTAGATGAGCCACAAACAGGCTTGATTTACTTAAATAGTCAAGATGAGAAGAGAGTCATGTATTTGGTGGAAATTGTCAAGTTTTGAGTCATGTATTTGGTGGAAATTGTCAAGTTTTGTGATGCAACACTGGAAAAGGTTTTGAATGAAGTAAAGCTTAGAATGTTTGAAATTCGAATGTTGAAGAAACCACCACTATTAAGTGATTTAGATCAAGACATAATGAAGGCATACGAAAGAAAATTTTCCAAGCGTCTAAGTCACCGACAGCAAATGAGGAGATGGGAATCTTTTGTAAATGGAAGACCAATTCTACCGACGATGAAGCGTTTGTAATAATCAACCCTTAGGGGGAGATTGTTAGAAATAATATAAAGTGTTAATTATTATTATGGATTGGTCTTAGATTAGTTTATAGTTTTATTTGTAGTTATGATGTAATAAAGTCTATCTTGGTCAAAGTTAAGTAAAGTTGACCAAGGTTTGACTAAGTTTAGGAAAATAAAACAAGATAAGTAATAAGTATAAATACTCATCTTGAAGGAATATTTATATAATTCTTGTAGTTTGTAACTTCACTTCTCCCTCCCATTTCTATTTTCCCCTTTGAAATGTAAATTTAGAAAATGATGAGAATATCCTATAGCTCGTCTCCTTCATTCTCAATAGCTTTCGTATGATTACTACGTATCAAACATAGCATCTTACAGATTTTGATAATATTGCCTTTGGACATATTGTGACCATGGCAGTTTCTGAGCATTTCCTTCATACAAAGCCAAGCATCGGTTAGAGATTCGTTTTCATGTTGAGAAAAGGCTCGGATTTCCCTGAGGAGTGGATTGAAAAGAGCTGGGGGAAAGAATCGGCTAATGAAAGCGGTTCAAAGTTCATCCCACGTTTTGATAGTTCCTTCGTTGAGTTCGTCCAACCAAGTTTTTGCTTCTCCAGTGAGTGATAGGGGAAACATCATTAGGATGACAGCTTCATTCTCGGTGTCTCTGTATTTAAACATATCACATATTCTGAGGAATTCGTGAATGTGTTTGTGAGGATCGGTTTTGGTTCTACCATCGGAATTGTTGTCACTTTGGATACTAGGTCAGGGATTACCTTTAATAGCTAATTCCGATTAGCGTTCCACAAGCATGGTGATTGTTGAACCGAGAGTCAGAGCGACAACACGGTCGGCATCCCACATAGGTTCATCATCCATTGGATCGTAATTTCGAAGAATATCAAGGAAGTGACGAAAATAATTGATGTCGAGAATTGGCGGATAGATAATTCCCGGGTGTTGAGGAGGATTGTTTTTTGTTCGAATGGAACTCTTCTGTTTCGTCGACGAAGTCTTCGATTCAGAGTACGTTCAGGTAATGGTTCAACAAGTTCAGAGTTGGAAGCACGTGTATGCATCTAAGGAATAATTTGTTTGGGTCAGTTTGTCATAAAACTATACGGCGATTTGAAAAGATGGGGGTGTTAAAAATTATTTTTAAAGGTTTGATAACAAAACAGCTTTGAAATCCCCGACAGCGGCGCCAAAAACTTTTGTTGTGTTTCGAAAGCTTTAAATTTATAAGACTGAGATTACTGGTTATTAGATGGAAACACACGGGTCAAAGTATAACCCACGTATGTAGTACAATCTTTTTAGATAAGACCATATTGTCCACAGAGATTTGCGTAGTGCTCGAATAATCAGATTAAAAATAAATTTTAACAAAGGTGAAATAAATTGGATTGAATTCAATAATGATAAAGATAACTACTCGGATAATTTCATATAATTCATAAGCAATGGTGATAGTTACGATCTTAGACTTAGGACTTTAATTTATAAAAAAATATTTTCACGTCGGAAAACGTTTTAACAAATTAACTTGTTTAACTTAAGACTTATATTCAGTTAACTCGATTAAATGTGTCACTCAAATAATCCAGTTACTATTATATCAAATCTATTTTGTTGATCAAATAACGTAAGTGGATTTCTCGTCACAAACGATAAAGATCATAGACAAATCTTTAAAACTATATAGATCACAACGGGTCTTTCGACCTATACCGGTGTGAGTATATAATCAAAATTGATAATCAAAGTTGATAAGATTAGTTACGATAGGATTATAACATAAGCTTAAGATTAACACGATCGTAATTATACCAAATACTTATTCATTATATTATTTTCCCCGAGTAGTCATGAGAGATTTAGCCTCTCATAGCTATGATGTTCATAACAAGATTAAATGGAATAACAAGAAACATACTATATCCGGGTAAGAATATGGATCAAAATTCTCCCCTGTAACAAGTATGGAATCGAAGTACAAACTGTTATTCTTATTAATCTACGATATTCTTCTTCGTTCTTCGTGGTTTGATCTTCAATCTTTAAGGTATTGTGGTTCTTATGGGTTTGGAGATTGAGAGATGATTGAATGATTAGAAATATTTGAGTTGGAGATGATTGAATGTGTGAGAAATTCGTCTAAATTTATAGGCTAAGTTTGGGGTAAAAGTGCGGCGCACACAGAAGATTATGCGGCGCACTTAGAGTGTTAATGCCAGGGGAATTTAATTTCATTTAAGAAGTGCGGCGCACAAGAAATATTGTGCGACGTATATGGTGATTAAATGCGTCTTCATTTAATTGACTTTAATTTTTGAACTTTCTTGGAAGTACGGCGCACTTAGAGAAAGTGCGGCGTACTTGTGTCTTTTTCAGCCTTGAGTCTTTTTCTTTTCTTCTAACTTGCTTTCCAATAATCGAAAACACTTGAACTTTATTTCTTTTAAGCTCGGGATGACTTCAAGTGAACATGCACATAATTTATGCTATTAAGTATCGAAAGTTTACGAGAAATAATAAAATATATATAAATAACGTTGCTAAAAACTTGTATAATTTAGGCGTTATCACATATTCACTTAACCCATTTCAATATTAAACCTAAACACATAAACTTCATTGGTTTGACTTCAAAATGTAAAAGACCCAAGATTAACATAAAATGTACCAAAACAAGAACTCGACACTTTGGGGCTTCAACTTTGACGACTCCTTGATAAAAAGGGCCTTCTACCTACCAAGTCCAAACTACTATCTTCTTCTTGTTAACTAGCTTTTCTCCTTATCTTTTTCCACCCCACTCGGACCTACAAAACATTCATAAACTAAATTGTAAGCAAATCGCTTAGTAAGTATATGACCTAGACTACATCATTAATTATAGTTAGTAATTAACTAGCTATAACACACAAGGAGTACATTCAACACAATAAATTTCTTAAGCATATAATTATGCTAACATTAAACATTACTAGCATTGGATCCAAGCTACATTACATTCACAAACACCTTGAACTTTACATCAAAATATATATCATAATTTAATAAAATTCACATTATGATAACATTAGCTAGTCTAGTCAATATACTTACTTGATTATTCCTCTAGTTAACTACTTGACTCAAGGCTTGATCCTCCTTAGCTTCCTATTTGGGAATTTGACCCTAACAACCATTAATTAAGGTTTATGACTATAAATTAATAGCCTTTAACCATTTTGCCCAAATTCCATAACATAAACCTTAATTTACAATCAATTAATTACTTAGTTGATATAGTGATAACAATTGGGAGCTCCTATAAACTTGTTAATCCATTCTTCTTGGTTAATTTGCTAATTGATTAAGTTCTTGCTTTCCCCTCTTTTCCCTTGGTTGGTGTCGACACAGGAGCACACACACGCTTTTTTCTTGTCAATTTTAGAATTTGACTGATATTTCTTATCTTACATTATTTAGTTAATGAGGTTTGCCTTATTAGCATAATTGGTCCTTTAAGTCTTATTTTTCCTATCTTTAGCACATATCTTTAAATAACTTCACATTTATTTATTTCTTATTTATAACTTTACCATTTTCATATAGATCATATTCTAAGCAATTAAATACTATTATTTATAATATAAAATAATACCTCGACAAGATATGGGTGTTACAACTCACCCTCCCTTAAACGGGATTTCGTCCCCGAAATCTACTCTTGAAATAAATGAGGATACCTAATCCTCAATCTCTTCCGGTTCCCACCTAATGCTTATACCTTTTGATGCTTCCATTCCACCTTAACCAACGGGATTTCCTTGTTGCGAAGTTGTCTCGATTTTTTTCCTAAAATTGCTACCGGTTCTTCTTAAAAGGTTAACTCCAGATTAATTTATACATCATCTAAAGTAATCACACTTGATTCATCCGCAAGGCACTTTCTTAAATAGGACACATGAAAGGTATTGTGTATACCTCTTATTTCTTCGGGCAGTTTGATAAGTGTAAAATACACATATCTAGTTATACTTAAAATAACCCAATTAAACCCAAAACAGACCAAAAATGGCAAAAATATGCTTGTATTTGTGTTTTGTGTGTGCAGGTACGGATAAGTCAAAAATCACGAGAAAACAGTCAAAAGCGAGCAAACACGGACACGAGAATCAAAAGAGTACAAAGCCGAAGCCCCAAAAGACCAAAGCCTTAGCCCGTTTCCTTTTATAACTTCTCCAAGGGCTATTCTTGCATTTCTCGAAAGTTATTTATAACTTGAGAGAGAGAAAAGAAAGACAAGGACCAAATGTGTAAACTTCTCAAAATCCAACAGTTTTAACTGTCGAAGAAGGAGCGGGAACATTTACTGTTCACCCATCGTTCCCAAAATTACCTCGCTATCAAATTAGAGGGCAAATCCAAATTAAAGGGTGCGTTGGTCAATTCAAGGAAGCTCAAGCACAAATGCAAGGACAAATTAGTCTAATCAAAGGGATACTTATCCTAGCTCAAGCTCAATGCCACGTTAGCCATGGAGAAAGCACAAATTTATGTGGGTTTTGTGCTAAACTCACTCACAAAACTAACACAAACGTCACATCAAGAGAATGACACGCTGGCAATCCTCAGGTGTCCACATCTTAATCAAACGGCCACAATTGATGATCAAATGATTGAAGAAATGGATGGCAGAGATTAAAAGTTTGGTGAGCAAGGCTAGAGGTCCTAGAAGCTTCAGCTGGGCATTATAAATAGGCCTCATCCTCTCATACAATTGGGGGAGTTTTTTAATCTAGTTTTTTTCATATCGAGTTTTTCTTGTTACCTAGTTTTTAGTAATTTAGTCTAGCTTAAATTCGTGTTTTTATTTTATGCAATTTTCCTTTTTCAAGTATTGTAATCAGCTTCTTTAATTAATGAAATTCAGTTTTTAGTGTTTTAAATCTCATTTTCTAAGCTTTCATTTAAAGTTATAAGCTCTCTAATAAGCCAATTTGTCTCAATAAGCTCATTATAAGCTGAAATAGAGCTGTTTGAATTCGATATTAATCTTATCTAAACCTTAAATCAGTTTAATCTATTATGGATCTTATTGTATTGAGCTTTTGAAGGGATCTTACCTTGAAGAGATCAACATCGATGGGAGTTATATTATTGTTTATTTGGTAGTTGATGCGATGTAGTACGGGGTGGGGGGGGGGCAGGGGGGAGACTACCTCAGGATCTTATTGTATTCAAGCTTTTGGAAGGGGATCTTAATTTGGAAGAGATCCCAAGGACTAATACTCTAGCTTATTATTAAGCTAGAGAGCTTGTAGCTGCCTTTATTGGTTCCTTTTGTTTAGCTAAAGGATCAAGTAAGTTTCTCTTTTCATTCTTCTCTAATTTCAGTTTTCATTGCTTAGTCATTGCTTATATGCTTAATATCTTTACTTATCAATGCTTAAATATCTCTTCTAGTGCTATTTAGTTATGTGTTTTCATCTGTTTTTGCTTAAATAGTTATAGATCATTAGTTACTAATTTCTGTCATAAAAATTCATAAAATCCAAAAATATTAGTTTAAATAGTTTAGATCTTAGATTAAGGCTTAATCAGTTGTTTAATCATGATTGCTAAGTTTGTTTTAAGCTAGTTTTTATCTGGTATTTAGTATTTGTTCATTAGATTTCTCTTAAAAAGCTTTTCTCAAACCTGTCATAGTCTTAAAGGGGTGTTTGGTTTAGTGCACTCTTGATTTACACTAGCAGTATTAACCAAGTTAGTACTGCTGAACCTTTGCACTACCAGTACTAACTTCCAAGTTAGTACTGCTTTCACAAGTTAGTACTGTTAGCTTAGATTTTGGCTAATTCAGTAGTATTAAGTTTAGCTATAGCTTATTATGAATTTAGCTTTAGTTTTCATTTTCTAGCTTATTTCATAGCTTAATTTTGTTCTTAAAAGTCAAATTGCATCAGCAGTTCTTTCACTTGAAAGTACTGCTGAACTTTTACACTACCAGTACTAACCTCAGTTAGTACTGCTGTGTTCTTAGCTTAATTTAGATAGGTAATTTTAGGATTTAGCTTATCAAATTCAGTAGGATTTAAGTTTTCATATAGCTTAATACATTTTAAGTCTTTATTTGCAGTTTCTAGCTTATTTCCTTAGTTTAATTTAGCTGTCAAAAGTCATAAAAACCTGAAAATTCCAAAATCAGTAGGAACTTAAGTAGAGTCTAAATTTGTTAATTCAGCCTTTAAGTCTAGATTTTATAGCTTATTTAGATGGATAATAAGTAGTTTGGTATGTTCTTAAGGATTTAGAGTCTAGTTTAGCTTATTAAGGTTTTTAGCTTATTTTAATTGTGTATTTCTTTGCTTATTTCCTGAGTTTGCTTAGTTCTTGATCAATTTCAGTAGCATAAAAGTAGTTTAAGCTTTAATTTCTTTTCATTTATAGATTAATCACATCATAAGCTCTTTAGAACTTCTTTCCTTTTGCATTTTTATCTAGTATTAAGTTTTTTTATAGCTAAATTTTCTAAAACCAAGGGTTAAGCCCAACTTTCTGAGGTCAGCTGCTTAATAAGCTCTTATTGAGCTTATTAGTGATTTTTAGATATAAGTCTTTTCATTAAAGTTGTTCCCACTAGCTTCCTCTACAACTTTGCTTCTTTGAGTTTTTCATTTTAAGCACTTTTTCAAATCTCACCTTAATTCGGGCCTTAATTTGTGATCGGGGTAGATTCTCAGGGTAGAAAGTGTAACTTTTCAATCTTAGTTGTTTTTCAGTTAGTCCCTCCATTAGTCCATTAGTTATGTTTTTTAATTAGTTTTTCAATTAAACTTTTATAAAAAGGATAAATAATTAGTGGCTATTTATTTTAAAATAATTTTCGGCAACTTTTCTTTATATAGTTGGAAATTATTTTAGTTTGTCTACTTGCTTAATTGTCATTATTTGTTGCTTCTTAATTTCGTAGTAATAGCTTATCCAAAATATCTTTGTTCCATTCAAATCAGGATCCGAACCTAAACGTGGTTTCAATTTCACTAGTCGTTGGGGAAACGACCCGGGTGATCATACTTACCCGGTTAAACATACGTATATTATATATATTATATATTATTTTTGTAAATCTTAACTTTTTACCTTGGTTAAAGGTGAATAGTTGGAATTTACCTAAGTAGTATTTTTATTATATATTTTATAGGTACGTAAAACACACAAACCAGTTTTTGGCGCCGTTGCCGGGGATTAGTGTTTACGATTCCTACGTTTTGTGTTTGTTGATTTGGTTTGAAGATCCTTTCGTCCTCGAAAGTTTCATTCTTGTTTTTAAAATTCAAAAATATAAAAAAAAATCAAAAATATAAAAAGTAAAAAATATTTTCCTTTTCTTTTTAGTATAAGTAAAAGATAAAAAAAAATAGAAAAATCAAAAACATAAAAAAATTGTCCTTTAAAAAAGAAATAAAATAAACAAAGTTGGTAATCGAACACCAACAAATAATATCTTCTATTGAGATATTATCATTTCAATTTCCGGTGAACTTGCAATTGTTCCCAAATCGTAATCAAAGATTTAACACTTGCCTTTTGTGTCTCTACCAAGTACGGCTCACCTTGAAAAGAAATTTTCAAGAGCTACCGTGAAGTAGTTGATTATTTGGTTTAAGTCTCTTTCGTGTAACCGTTAAAATTCATTGTTAAAAAAAAAAAAAAAATTTAGTGTAAAGTTTTGCTTTTTAATTGTTAGTTTTTCTTTTTATGCGCACTCGTTCGCAATCTCGAAGACGTCGACAACATCTTTCGGTAGAACCAATTGTTGAACAAAACGTTGTTCCAATGGCCGACAATCGAACAATGGCCCAAATGTTACAAGCACCCATCGAGGGGTATGAAGATGCTATAGTTGTTCCACCGATCAATGCTAACAATTTCGAGCTTAAGCAACCTTTAATCAATCTTGTGCAAAGCAACAAATTTACGGGTAGACAAGATCCCCACAATCACCTTCGATTTTTTAATAAGGTCACTTCAACGTTTAGACATCCAGAAGTTCCGAACACTTCGATTAAGCTTTTGCTTTTCCCTTTTTCTCTAGACGGTGAAGCCCGAGATTGGTTAGACAAGGAACCTCCTAGATCAATTCTCACATGGGACGACCTTGTTTCAAAATTCATAAACCAATATTTCCCACCTTCAAAAACCACTTACTATCGGAATGAGATCATTACTTTTTATCAAAAACCAAACGAAGCCTTCAACGAAGCATGGGAACGTTTTAAAGGACTCCTTCGTCAATGTCCTCACCATGGCTTTTCGGAACTCCACCAACTCGATACTTTTTACAACTCTTTGAATTCAAACGATCAAGATGCCTTAGATTCTGCAGCAGGTGGCAATTTCTTGGACAAAATGCCTCAAGAAGGTTTAGCGATTATCGAAAGCAAGTCAAAAGTTCGTTACTCAAGAAGTCGTGACATGATTCAAGAGTGAGTACGGAGCTCCTCTTCTAAATTTTCATCTTCTAATACAATTCTTTCGATATGCACAAAAATAGCCGATTCTCTCGAGGATAATGGCCTGGGACTATCAAGATGAACCAAATGATGAAATCAAATGAAAGCTTTAGTGTTACTCCTGCAACAGTCAAAGCAGTTGAGGATGTTATGTATTACTTTGGATCAAATCACCATTTTAATCAATGTCCATTAACTCGAGGCGTGAAAACGATTTTCCCGTTTTTCAGACATTATCCAACAATTTCATCAAACCGCTAGCAGTTGGTAATTTTCTCCAAGAAACCAACCTTCCATCTTTGGCAAGTCATAATGAGACCACCGGGTTTCAATCAACCAAATGTCAAACCAACCAAAAACCGTTATCAAGGAACCAATTCTAATTTCAACTCAAAACGTGGAGGATACTTTTAATCAAAACCGTCCAAAACAACAAAATCAAGTATTACTCAAACTCCAAAATATCAAACATCAACCAACCAACCACAATCAATCAAGGTGTACCTTTACCAACCTCCCAAACAAATAGTGTTTTCGAAACAGATTTTGGAAAGCTACGTCCGAAAGCTAACGATGCAAATTGAAAAGAATGATAAAAGAATGTGCAAAATCAAAATCAAGGATTGCAAAATCAAATGGCAAATGTTACAAGTTTGTTAACAAGCCTTTGCACCAAGTTTGATGATTTAGGCAATTCCAACCAAACTTCAAGTTCTTTACCTAGCAATACCATTCCAAACCCAAGAAACGAAGCCAAGGCAATTACAACTCGTAGTGGTGTTTCATACGATGGACCTCCGATTTCACCGCCGGATGGTTTTGTGGAAATAGGAAAGTGAGGTGACAAAGGATACGGAGCTACCAAGCACCGAAGACATCCAACCTCCTCCATTGGTCCATGAACAAACCAAAGACAAAGAACCAATCAAAGAGCCTTCTTTCATTGCCAACAAAGCCAAACCTAATTTGCCTTACCCATCGAGACTCAACAAATGATAATGTATTCGTGAAAAGGATGATATCTAGCTTCCAAGTTTATTGAGATCTTCCGTAATTCTACACTTTGAGCTAGTTTCGAGGATGCTTTTCATTCATATGCCACAGTTTGCTCCGAGTTCTAAAAAAGATGCTAAAATACAACAAAGACTAGTTGATTGAGTTATACAAAACACCGTTGATTGAAAATTGTAGTGCGGTGGTCATTTAAACGCTCCAGAAAAAGCTAGGTGACCCCGGTCGATTTCTATTCCTTGGATTTTCAAGAGTTCGATAGTTACTTTGCCCTTGCCGATTTAGGTGTAGTTTCATCTCATGCCTTCTATCCATTTGGAAAAAGCTTCAACTCTCAGGCCTAACCGAAACAAAAATGGTGTTAGAATTAGCCGACCGTACAATTTCCAAACCAACCGGTGTAGCTGAAAAGTTTTTTGTTCAAAGTAAGCGAAAATTCTATTTTTCCGTGGGACTTTGTTTGTTCTTGATTTTATAGCCGATCCTCGAGTACCGTTGATACTCGGCGACCCTTTCTTAGGACGGCTCATGCTTTAATCGATGTTTACGAAGGAGAGATTACTCTTAGGAATGATGATCAATCGTTAACAAAACCTTTAAATGTGGTGATGCCCTTCCTGTCCTACAACAATCTCGAATCATTGAAGAAAGTTGATCTAATCGATGCTACTTGTGAAGAGTACTCACAAGAAGTACTTGGATTTTCCGATTCCATTGCTTACAACAATCCTTCTCCGCACTTCGATCCGATTGTTTCTATTTCATCTCCAACACTCACTCCATTTGATGAAAGTGATTTTCTACTCTTTGAGGAAGCCGATGCTTTCATAGCAATCGATGATGAACCAGTTTCACCAGTTTTCAATGCTACATACTACGATCCCGAGGGTGACATTCTCATTCTCGAGGCACTTCTCAACAATGATCCATTACCTTCACCAGACCAAGGAGATTATTACCCCGGAATTCAAAAAGATCTTAAAGTTGTTGAAAAAATAAAACAAAAGTGTGTCTTCATTGAACCCAAAGATGAAATTCCGAAGTCGAACTTAAAGAGTTACCTCGCATCTCGTAGTATGCGTTCTTAGAGGAAAATAACAAGCTTCCAGTTATAATTTCAAAAGATTTGAGCCAAGAAGAAAAGACCTCACTCATTCATGTTTTGAAAAACCGAAAACAAGCAATTGCTTGGAAACTTTCTGATATCCGAGGCATAGATCCAGATATGCTCACAATTAAAAAAAGCCTTTTAGAAGTGTTTACCATCTTCAGTCCAACATCAAAGGAGGCGTTAACCATAAAATCCTCGAGTCATCATGAATGAAGTTGAAAAAATTTTTTCTTGTCGCGGGAATTGATATTGATCAATTTCGGAATAGTCCATGGGTTAGTCCAGTCCATTGTGTTCCTAAAAAGGTGGTATGACCGTTGGTCACAAAAGAAGAAAATGGACTGGTGCCTTACAGCATAGTCACGGATGGAGGAGTTTGCATCGATATCGAAAATAAACGAAGCAAAACTTGTTAAGGACCATTTTCCGTTATTCATTCATGGTCCAAATGTTGGTGGCGATTAGCCGGCAACGAGTTTTATTGTTTCTTAGATGGTTTTTCAGGGTATTTTCAAATCCCAATTGATCCTAAAGATCAAGAGAAAACTACTTTCACGTGCCCATACGGAACTTTCGCGTACCGTCGTATGCCATTCGGTTTGTGCAATGCACCCGGAACTTTCCAACGTTGTATGATGGCCATTTTTCACGATATGATAGAAAAAACGATGGAGGTTTTTATGGACGATTTTTCAGTTTTTGGAGATTCTTTTTCCTCGTGTCTTGCCAATTTAGATAAAATGCTTAAAAGGTGTGAAGACACCAAATTAGCACTAAATTGGGAAAAGAGCCATTTCATGGTTAAAGAAGGCATTGTTTTAGGACATAAGATCTCTAGAAAAGGAATTGAAGTCGATAAAGCCAAAGTTGATGTTATTTCTAAGCTTCCTCATCCAACAACCGTCAAAGGAATTCGAAGTTTTCTCGGGCATGCGGGATTCTATCGAAGATTTATCAAAGACTTTTCCAAAATCTCTCGACCCATGACCCATCTCTTAGAAAAGAACACTCCTTTCATTTTTTCGGAAGATTGCATTCTAGCCTTTCACATTGAAAATGAGTTGATAACCGAAGCTCCAATTCTCATTGCTCCAAATTGGGACCAACCTTTTGAAATCATGTGCGATGCAAGTGATTATGCAATAGGTGCGGTTCTAGGACAAAGGATTGAGAAGCATTTCCGACCTATTCATTATGCTAGTAAGACGATGACTGAAGCAGAAACGAATTACACAACAACCGAGAAGGAGATGCTTGCAGTTGTTTATGCTTTCGAGAAGTTTCGATCATATCTAATCATGAACAAGAGTGTTGTTTACACGGACCACTCCGCTTTGAAATACCTCTTCAACAAGAAAGACGCCAAAGCAAGATTGCTTCGATGGGTCTTACTTCTTCAAGAATTTGATTTTAAGGTTATCGATACCAAGGGAGCTGAAAACTATGCAGCTGATCACCTCTCTCGTCTTGAAAATCCTTACGAAAATACTTTTGATCCAAAAGAGATTACCGAGACTTTTCCTTTAGAGACTTTATGTGTGTTAAACTCCAAAGACCAAAGTACCACGTGATTTGCCGACTTTGCTAACTACCACGCGGGGAAATTCATTAAAAAAGGAATGTCAAACTCAATAGGAAAAACAAGTTCTTTAAAGATGTAAAACATTATTTTTGGGATGACCCTTTTCTTTTCAAGACTTGTGCGGATCAAATAATCCGAAGGTGTGTAGATGGCAAAGAAGCTTTCGAAATTCTCGAAGCTTGTCATAGTGGACCCACCGGGGGACACTATGGAGCCAACTTTACCGCCAAGAAAGTTTTTGATGCGGTTTTGTTGGCCCACATTTATAAGGATGCTACGAATTTGTCAAAATCTGGTGATGCTTGTCAAAGACCAAGGCAAAATCTCTTCAAGTGATTGAGATGCATCAAAATGCAATCCAAGTTTTGAGATTTCTCGATTTTTGGGGGGATTGATTTTTTGGAACCTTTTCAGTCATTAGGGGTAACAAATATATTCTAGAAAGCCGTCGGACTATACTTTCCAAGTGGGTTGGAAGCGAAAGCGCTCCTACCAACGATGCTAGGCCGTAGTTGTTAAAGTTCTATAAAATCCCTTTTCTCCCGATTTCGGTGCTACAAGGTGCAATCATAAGCGATCGTGGGACCCATTTTTGTAACGACAAATTTGATAAAGTTATGTCTAAATATGGTGTCACCCATCGTCTTTCGACTCCTTACCATCCTCAAACGAGTGGTCAAGTTGAAGTCACGAATCGAGGTCTCAAAAGAATTTTAGAGAGGACGGTCGGAGAAAACCGTGCCTCATGGTCAGATAAGTTAGATGATGCATTATGGGCTTTTAGAACCGCTTACAAGGACTTCCATTGGATGTTCTTCATATAAGTTAGTCTATGGAAAAGCGTGTCACTTACCAGTTGAGCTAGAACACAAAGCATATTGGGCTCTCAAGCATGCCAACTTCGATTTAAAGACCGCAGGCGATCATCGAAAGCTTCAGCTTAATGAACTTAGCGAGCTTCGTGATCAAGCTTACGAGAACTCGTTAATCTACAAGGAGAAGACAAAGAAGCTACACGATTCCAAGATAAAGAATCGAATCGTCAATGTTGGTGTCAAGTCCTTCTTTTTAACTCCCGATTATAAGATTTTCTCCGGAAAGCTCAGTTCCAGTTGGTCCGGACCTTTCTCAATCACCGAAGTTTATCCTTTGCTGCCAAGTTGTCTCATGCCGATGGTTCTAATTTCAAAGTCAACTGCCACCGTTTGAAGCATTACTATGGAGGGGATGCACCACCATTGGTTATCCCGGACCTCCAGACTTTCCCTAAGGACAACTAAATTCAGGGATCGAGTCGAGCTTGCGACTCGGTGATAAAAAACAAGCCGCTTCGTGGGAGTTCACCCCATGCTTATCATTTCTATTTTCTTTCTATTATCTAATGTGTTGTGTTGAGAGAGGCTTGTTCTCTTTCCGATTTCTCGATGTTTGTTGCTTGTTTGTTGTGATTTTTGCAGGATTCTCCTAACAAATTCAATGAAGCCTCTCGTGTCCGGTGTTGTTTCCCGTTCTACTCGAGCTTCTCATCCTTTGTGTGAATTTAGTTTGGGGAGATCCATATCCTTTCATCTTATCGATTAACGTTTATCTTTGCATACTTCATAAACGGCTTAGATTTTCGTAGAGTCCCGACTTTAAACATTGAGGACAATGTTTCGTTTTAGTTTGGGGAGGGAATCTATCGATTTGATGTTGCTTGCTTATTGTTTTGTTCTCACGTACCCGTTTTCCCACAAAAATAGCAAAAAAAATTTAAATTTTTAGTCAAACATATAAAAAAAAAATAAAAAATGTGTTAAGACTAAAATGTAGGTTTTCCGTTGGTAAGAATAAGAAGTAATTTTTGACCCGATCGTACGTGTAGAGTTCTAGCTTTCTTCCTTAACAATTAATGATGATAGTTTGTGCTAGTCTCATGTAGACTTTAAACATGCTAGACTTGAAATCATTAGTAAATGAAGACTTGTGCTAATCTCAAGTAGATTTTAAATATGCCAAGTTGGATTTTATATAGGCTAAGTATTTGCAAATATCTTTTGTGAAGAATAAGAGATGATAGTGTTGTTTACGAATTAGGATGCTAAACAAAGTTTATTTGGAAAACTTAAAGGCTTATAAGAATAACTTGTGATTTTTCTTCCCCGAAGCTCTTAAAATGATTAATTATACGTGTTCTCTTTAATTTTTGCAAATTAGAGTTTTACTCTTAAAAGTCTAATCAACATATTTAGAGAAAAAGCTTTATCAATGATGAGTCAAACATCGTTGGTAAATAAGAATTTTAGTTCGAGTTTATACTTTGGTTTTCTAAATACGAAATTTTTACTATTAAAAAAAAAAATCAATGTAGTGAATAAAAAGGATGCAAGTTATAAATCCTTAAGTGTTAATAATTAATATACAAACTCCATCGCAATAAAGTACATGGGCATTTGTCGGTTCGCTCCCGATGTGACATCGAAAGAAAGGATGGAGGATGTATATTTAGGGTTGATATCATAATAAGTACGCGAGCTCTTGTCGGAGGCGAGGCCGATGTGTCGTCGAAAGAAAAGTGATACCAATTCCTAGCCTAATAATGTAAATAGTAAATAATAAAGTTGCAAAGTTAGAAAATAAATAGTAAAAGTTTCATTTTCTAAAACCAAGGTATTCTTTTTGAGCTAAAGTTTGCAAAAGTCTACAAAGCTTTTTCATCGGAAGTTCATGCGTTTCGGTTAGTATTCTCCGGATGGGGTGTCAAAAGCCTTAGCACTTACCCGATGACGGTGGGATCGCTAGAGAAGAAAGTCATTCATGGAACAAGTGAACCAATGATGTCTTAGCTAAGGAGGTTTTTGTTTGCTTTGAGTTGTGATTCTTCTAAGTGATTAACATATTAGCCCAAAAGGCCCATATGTAAAGCTTGGTCGGATTTCAACTATCTAATATGTGGATTTAACGGTTTAAATTAATTTGAACACACTCACCTTAATATATGATTTATGTCGGGAAGAGGAATTCACAAGTTGTAATTATAAGTAGTCTTAGCATCTTAGTTCGTAATTAGCAGTGATCTTATTTTTAAGCTTAGCATGGGAAAAGTGAAAAATCGGGGATGATGAAGTTATCTTTTAGACACTTAATTGTGCTTTTTATTCTATGATCCTAAAAGTTACCAATGAGGTAATGAAAACAATACATTATGTCAACACAAATAAGTTGTAGTTAGGTAATTAATTATCAAGAAAAATCATAAAAAGAGAAAAATCTTAGAAAATGGGAAGTCGGGTGTTTTATAACTTGTGATCTCTTATTTCTCTCAACAAAAATCTTTGCTACTTTTCAAAGGTTTAGTTTGGGGAAGCTTCGAGATATTTGGTTATAAGGCATGTGATATTGCGTGAGGACACACAATCGTTTAGTTTGGGGAATTTTGATAAGTGTAAAATACACATATCTATTTATACTTAAAATAACCCAATTAAACCCAAAACAGACCAAAAATGGCAAAAATATGCTTGTATTTGTGTTTTGTGTGTGCAGGTACGGATAAGTCAAAAATCACAAGAAAACAGTCAAAAGCGAGCAAACACGGACACGAGAATCAAAAGAGTACAAAGCCGAAGCCCCAAAAGACCAAAGCCTTAGCCCATTTCCTTTTATAACTTCTCCAAGGGCCATTCTTGCATTTCTCGAAAGTTATTTATAACTTGAGAGAGAGAAAAGAAAGACAAGGGCCAAATGTGTAAACTTCTCAAACTCCAACAGTTTTAACTGTCGAAGAAGGAGCGGGAACATTTACTGTTCACCCATCGTTCCCAAAATTACCTCGCTATCAAATTAGAGGGCAAATCCAAATTAAAGGGTGCGTTGGTCAATTCAAGGAAGCTCAAGCACAAATGCAAGGACAAATTAGTCTAATCACCCCCCCCCCCCCCCCCCCCCCCCCCCCCCCCCCCCCCACCCCCCCCCCCCCCCCCCCCCCCCCCCCCCCCCCCCCCCCCCCCCCCCCCCCCCCCCCCCCCCCCAAGGGGATACTTATCCTAGCTCAAGCTCAATGCCACGTTAGCCATGGTGAAAGCACAAATTTATGTGGGTTTTGTGCTAAACTCACTCACAAAACTAACACAAACGTCACATCAAGGGAATGACACGCTGGCAATCCTCAGGTGTCCACATCTTGATCAAACGGCCACAATTGATGATCAAATGATTGAAGAAATGAATGGCAGAGATTAAAAGTTTGGTGAGCAAGGCTAGAGGTCCTAGAAGCTTCAGCTGGGCATTATAAATAGGCCTCATCCTCTCATACACCATATCTAGTCTTTTCTTTTTATCTAGTTTTTAGTAATTTAGTCTAGCTTAAATTCGTGTTTTTATTTTATGTAATTTTCCTTTTTCAAGTATTGTAATCAGCTTCTTTAATTAATGAAATTCAGTTTTTAGTGTTTTAAATCTCATTTTCTAAGCTCTCATTTAAAGTCATAAGCTCTCTTAATAAGCCAAAATTATCTCAATAAGCTCATATTAAGCTCTTTCAGTCTATAAGCTGAAATAGAGCTGTTTGAATTCGATATTAATCTTATCTAAACCTTAAATCAGTTTAATCTATTATGGATCTTATTGTATTGAGCTTTTGGAAGGGGATCTTACCTTGGAAGAGATCCCAAGGACTTATACTCTAGCTTATTCATAAGCTAGAGAGCTTGTAGCTGCCTTTATTGGTTCCTTTTGTTTAGCTAAAGGATCAAGTAAGTTTCCTTTTTCATTCTCTTCTAAATTCAGTTTAAATTGCTTTAGTTTAGTTTATTTTTGCTTATTTGTTTTTCTTTGCTTATTAGGGTTTAAATGTCTCTTCTAGTAATTATTAGTTGTGTGGTCTTCATCTGTTTTTGCTTTAAAGTCGTTATAGATCTTTAGTCTTAAATTTTGTCATAACTTGCTAAATCCTAAAATATATTTAGTTTATTAGTTAGATCTTAGAATTTTAGTATTCAGCTGTTTATTCATGATTGCTAAGTTTGTTTTAAGATAGTCTTTTATCTGGTATTTTAGTATAGTTCATTTATAATTCTCTTTAAAAGCTTTACATATACCTGTCATAGTCTTAAAGGTAGTGTTTGGTTAGTGCACTCTGGATTTTACATAGCAGTACTAACTTTCCAAGTATGTACTGGCTGAACCTTTGCAATACCAGTTCTATACTTCCAATGTTAGTTCTGCTCCTCATTAAGTTAATACTGTTAGTTTTAGATTTTGGTTTAGCTTTAGCTTTTAGTATTGGAATTTAGTTTTTGTTTTTCTTTATGTTGTTATTTCATGCTTTCTTAAAAAATCAAATTGCATCAGCAGTACTGTAATCTTGAAAGTATGATGTAACTTTTACTATACTAGTACTAAACTTAGTTTGTTACTGCTGTGTTCTCAGCCTCATTTAGATAAGTAATTTTAGGTTTTAGCTTATTAAATTCAGTAGGATTTAAGTTTTCATATAGCTTAATACAGTTTAAGTCTTAGTTTGCAATTTCTAGCTTATTTTCTTAGTTTAATTTAGCTGTCAAAAGTAATAAAAAGTCTGAAAATTCCAAAAACAGTAGGAACTTAAGTAGAGTCTAAACTTGTTTAATTTGCTTATAAGTTTAGATTTTATAGCTTATTTTAATGGATAATAAGTAGGTTAATAAGTCCTTTAAGTTTCAGAGTCTAGTTTAGCTTATTAAAGTTTTTAGCTTATTTTAATTGTGTATTTCTTTGCTTATTTCCTGAGTTTGCTTATTTCATGATCAATTTCAGTAGCATAAAAGTAGTTTAAGCTTTAATTTCTTTGCATTTTTAGATTAAGCACATCATTAGCTTTCTAAATCACTTTTCCTTTTTAAATTTAAGCTTTATTTGAGCTCACAATTGCTGTTTTAGTAAAACTTAGCCCAAACCCTTAGTTTCTGTAACAGCTTATTAATAAGCTCTTTTTAGAGCTTATCTTTGAGTTTCAGACTATAGTGCTTTTGTTAAAGTTGTTCCCACTAGCTCCCTCTACAACTTTGCTTCTTTGAGTTTTTCATTTTAAGCACTTTTCAAATTTCACCTTAATTCGGGCCTTAGCTTGTTATCGGGGTAGATTCTCAGGGTAGAAAGTGTAACTTTTCAATCTTAGTTGTTTTTCAGTTAGTCCCTCCGTTAGTCTGTTAGTTTCTCTATTAGTCTCCTAGACTTTTGCACCATTAGTCCATTAGTTAAGTTTTAAATTAGTTTATTAAGTTTTAATTAATAATTAGGGTTAAGTTTTAATTAGTTCAATTAAACTTTTATAAAAAGATTAAAATTAGGGCTTTTATTTTTAATAATTTTCGGCAATTTTTTCTTTATCTAGTGAAACTTTAGTTTACATTTTTAGGGAATTTCGAAATTTGTCTACTTGTTTAATTGTCATTATTTGCTTCTTAATTTCGTAGTAATAGCTTATCCAAAATATCTTTGTTTCATTCGAATCAGAATCCGAACGTAAAACGTGGTTTCAATTTCACTAGTCATTGGGGAAACGACCCGGGAGATCATACTTACCCGGTTAAACATACGTATTTTATATTATATATATTTTTGAGAGTGAATTTTATCAAGGGTAACTTGGTAATTTTCTTAATTTCTCTTTTAAAAGTATTATATTTTATATATATTTTACGTGTGTAAAACTACGAATCACAGTTCTAAAGTATAAGCTACTTCCCCAACTCTCTTTAAAATCTTAAATGGCCCTATAAATCTTGGTCTAAGTTTCCCTTTGTTTTTAAACCGCATTACACCTTTCCATGGAGAGACTTTTAGCATGACAAAGTCTCCAACATTAAATTCAATTGATCTTATTCTTTTATCGGCATAACTTTTCCACCTATCTTGTATCCCCTTTAATCTTTCGCGAATGGTTTCTATCTTCTCGGTTGTCGCTAAGACTACATCTTGCTAAGACTAAATACGTGCTCGCTAACTCTCTACTTCCTACTTCATCCCAACATACAAGCATTCTACATTTTCTTCCATAAATCATTTAATAAGGTGGCATCTTAATACTCGCATGTCAACTATTATTATAAGCAAATTCTACTAAAGGTAGATGGTCATCTAAATTTCCTCCAAAATCAATTGTACAAGCTCGAAGCATGTCCTCCAATGTTTGAATTGTACAAGCTCGAAGCATGTCTTATAATGTTTGAATTGTGCCTAACTCTTCTTGAAAATCTTGCTAAAAATTAGAAGTAAATCGTCTATCTCTATCCGAAACAATAGAAACGGGTACTCCATGACGTTCAACGATCTCGTTGACTTAGATTTTTGCTAACTTATGAACATGCATGTCTTCTCAAATAGGGATAAAATGAGCACTTTTCGTTAATCGATCTGCTATGACCCAAATCGCGTCATGCTTCTTTGTTGTCTTTGGTAGCTTAGTTACAAAGTCCATAGTAATCTTCTCCCATTTCCAAACCGGGATTTCTAAAGGTTGAACTTTTCCATACGGCTTTTGATGCTCGGCCTTAACTTTCAAACACGTCAAACACTTTTCTACACATTTAACGCAATCTCTTTTCATACCCGGCCACCAATAATTCCTCTTCAAATCAAGATACATTTTCGTAGCTCCCGGATGAATTGAATATTTTGACTTGTGTGCTTCTTCTAATAATAACTCTTTGACGTTGCTTGGGAAAAGGATGTAGATTCTTCCTTATCGAGTCTTTATTCCCTGATAGTCGTCTTCAAGATAAGGAATGTAAGATGTAATTCGCTCGTCTTTCCAATTTCCCTCTTTTAACGCTTCCACCTGAGCCACTTTTATTCTATCGAAAAGGTCAAAAGTAATGATCATATGTAATGAGTGAATTTTCGTAACTTTTTCTCTTTCTTTTCAACTCAACGCGTCTGCTACTACATTTGCCTTACCCGGATGATAACGTATTTCACAATCATAATCCTTTAACAAGTCTAACCACCTTCGTTGCCTCATGTTCGGATCTTTCTTTTCTAAGAAATATTGAAGACTTTTATGATCGGTGTAAATTATGAATTTCACACCATAGAGATAATGCCTCAAAATCTTCAAAGCAAAGACCACCGCCGCGAATTCAAGATCATGAGTTGGATAATTTTCTTCATGAATTTATCAATTGTCTTAGGGCATAGGCGATAACCTTACCTCGTTGCATGAGAACACGTCCGAGACCAGAATAAGATGCATCGCTATAAACAACCATATCTTCGGTTCCTTCCGGTAAAACAAGAATCGGAGCTTCACATAACTTCTTTTGCAAGATGTCAAAAGCTTCCTCTTGTTCTTCATCCCAAACAAAAAGAGTATTCTTCTTAGTTCGCTTAGTTAATGATGATGCAATTTTTGGAGAAATCTTGAATGAATCTTCGGTAATAACCCGCGAGACCTAGAAAACTTTGAATTTCGCCAATATTCTTTGGAGCTTGCCAATTCATTATCGCTTTAATCTTAGCCGAATCAACCTTAAGGCCTTCAGAGTTTATAACATGACCGAGTTGGACTTCTTGTAACCAAAATTCACATTTAGAGAATTTGGCATACAATCTTTCTTTTCGGAGGGTTTCTAAGATTTCTCGTAAATGAAATTCATGCTCTTCTTTACTTTTGGAATAGACGAGAATGTCATCGATGAATACAATAACAGACCTATCCAACATTAGCCTACACACCCGATTCATAAGGTCCATGAAAATCACCGATGCATTTGTAAGGCCAAAGGGCATGACAACGAATTCATAGTGCCCATAACGCGTTTTAAAAGCCGTCTTAGGTATATCCTCCTCTCGGACTTTCAATTGATGATAACTCGAACGAAGATTAATCTTCGAAAACCACCTAGCACCTTGAAGTTGGGCAAAAAGGTCCTCAATCCATGGTAGGGGATATACATTTTTCACCGTGACTTTATTTAATTCACGATAATCTATGCACATTCGCATACTACCATCATTCTTTTTAACAAATAAGATTGGTGCTCCCCACGGCGAACTACTAGGGCGAATAAAACCCTTATCGATAAGTTCTTAGAGTTGACTCATTAACTCCTTCATTTCGGACGTAGCTAATCGGTATGAAGTTTTGGCAATAGGAGTCGCACCAGGAATATGATCAATTCGAAACTCGACTTGCCTTTCGGGTGGAATACACGGCAAGTCTTCGGGAAAAACATCAAGGAATTCAATTACAACCGAAACATCTTCTACACTTTTCTTCTTGAAACTAGTATCTATCACATGCGCTATAAAGGCATAGCAACCACGTGATAAATATCTCCACGCCTTCATTATAGAACATAATTTAAAATTACCCTTCCTTCTATCTCTATAAATAATGATTTCCCGACCATGAGGATTTACAACTCGAATGAGCTTTTGACTACATAAGATATTGGCATCATATTTATCGAGCCAATCCATGCCGATCACGATATCGAATACTCCTAACATAATAGGGATCAGGTCGATCTTAAAAATGCCATCATCAATCTCTATCTCCACCTCACGATACACACTAGACACAATTACAACTTTACTATCGGCTATTTCTACTTCTAAAGGGAATGGAAGTTTATTTGGTGGAGCAGATAGATATTTGCTAAATTCATGAGATACAAAGGAGACAATTACACCCGAGTCGTATAATACACGAGCGGGTATAGAATTAACAAGAATTGTAACTGTCACCACATTGTGCCCTCTTTTGTCTTCTTCGGTGGCCATCATGTACACACGAGCTTTTGGGTTTGAAACTCATGTCTTCTCCACCTTTTCTTCCTTCACCGATTTCAAGGGCTTGGCTTCAATCACCTTCAGATTTGGGCATTCATTTGACTTGTGTCCCATTTGATTGCAGTTATAACATATAGCCATTTGTTTCATGCAATCTTTGGTCATATGGTTCAAAGCACCACATTTATTGCAACCCGGCAAGTTTGCCCGACATTCTCCAAGGTGAGCTTTGTTACACTTCTTACAAGGAGTCTTGATTTGAGTTTTACCACCTCTTCGACCATAATCTTGCTTAGGTTTCTTAGCATTCTGTCACCAAATTTAAGTTTTATCTTATCTTTGTTAGTCTCCTTATTCTTTTTCCTTAGCAAATCCGCCTCTCTCACCCTAGCTCTACTTAGAAGATCATCTAAGGTAGTGCATTTAAATGGGGAGATTACTTCTCGAATATCATCACGTAGCATTCTTTGAAACCTTTCAACCTTAAGTTTCTCATTCCTATGGTACTCGGGACAATAACAAATCAAATCGTTAAACTTCTTCCACAACTCATTCACCGTCTCATTAGTTTGCGTAAGAGTTTGGAATTCTTCCTGAATTTTATCAACTTCTTCCGCCGGAGCATACTCGGCATTGAACAATTCTTTGAATTCTTTCCACGTTGTTAGGTTCATAAAAAGTGTCGATTATGTGGTTTAGTTATTTTTAGTTAATAGTCTTTATTTTTTTTAGAATAAAGTAGCTTGTAATAAGGTATATTATGCTAAAAGAAAGAAATAGCATAAATACCAAAGTTTAGGGACTAGAAGTGTTAGATATTAGAAAATCCATGTAAAAGACTCGGTCACCCCGTGTAATGTCTAGCATAGGTTAGCTCGTAGCCTTAACATTAATCGTTTAATTATCGTATGACGTATGGTGTTGGGCCGGGTCTTTACCCACATGTTAGCCCACTCCATAGCCCACTTAGGGGCATCAAACTCTTGTATTTATACCCCCTTTCCAGCCATGGGAAGGGGTTGGTTGTTCAATTTATCAAACACACACATAAGGTGTAGTTTCTCTCACTAGAACTCACTTTCTCTCTCTACAAATTCGGCCAACCCCTAAATCATTGATTGTGTTATGATATCCAATATCCTACAATTGGTATCAGAGCACATGGGATGATTAGCTAGATTGTGTGTGCGTTTTCTTGGTTAGATTAGATCAAAAGTTTGGTTTTTGAAGGTTTATGGTCTCATTCTTGACACTCTTTGATTCTCACGTTTGTGGTGTTAAAGTTGGTGTTTTTATAGTTGTTATAGCCTTCTAGGATCAAGTTGTGCAAAAGAAACCAAGCAAAAACGTTCAAAAGGGTGATTTTTAGGTGTTTTTAGGTGAAAAAGTCGTATTTTTCATCTCTGCGTTTTGTCTCTCTGGCAAAATTCTTCATTGCGTTTTGCCTCTTGCGTTTTGTCAGAAAAAGGACACTGCGTTTTGTCGGTTTGTGAAGGACAACAGTACTGCGTTTTGTCTTATTAGAGACTGCGTTTTGTCTCCTGCGTTTTGTCTCCTGCGTTTTGTCTCCTGCGTTTTGGTTTATTTTACTGGTTGAGATTTGCTTCTGCGTTTTGCCTATTTGAAGACCCATATTGCGTTTTGCCTAGGAGGAACTCTGCCCATTTCATTTCTTGGCTGCGTTTTGTCTCAAGAATTGACTGCGTTTTGTCTAAGGTTCTTCTCTGCGATTTGCCTCCTGCGATTTGTCTATTTTTGAAGACCTTCATTGCGTTTTGGTAGAAAGAAACTCTGGCAAAATTTCTTCTTCACTGCGTTTTGTCTCCAACAAATTGAGATTTGTCTAAGGATCTTCACTGAGATTTGCTTAACTCATTTCAACCAAACCAAATCATAATTAAACAACATATCACCTAATCTAACAAACAATCATCACTTTTAACATACAATCCACTTAATCATTGTTCGGTAACTTAATCATTTCATCAATCAATTAAGATGGCTAATCTTTCGGAAGACATCCAATGTGCCGGTTCCGATACCCGACCACCTATGCTTGATAGAACTGACTTTGCATCATGGCAACAACGTATTCGACTGTATTGTCGAGGTAAAGAGAATGGTGTGAACATTCTGAAGTCAATTGATGAAGGACCATTTCAAATGGGGATTTTTCGGGAAACACTTGCTGAAGGAACTGAAGGTGCCCTAGGTCCAGAACGACCTCGAGTCTATTCTGACTTGTCACCTGAAGATAAGGATAGGTACAATGCTGACATTCGGGCAACAAACATCCTACTTCAAGGGTTGCCAAAAGATATCTACTCTCTTATCAATCATTACACTGATGCAAAGGACATATGGGACAATGTGAAGATGCTCCTGGAAGGTTCATAATTAACAAAAGAAGATCGTGAATGACAACTGTATGATGACTTCGAACACTTTCGTCAGCACAAAAAAGAGACTATTCATGATTACTATGTCCGGTTTGCCAAACTCATCAACGACATGCGTAACATAAAGATTACCATGTCCAGAATGCAGTTGAATTCTAAGTTTGTTAATAACATGTTTCTAGAATGGGGTAGATTTGTAACAGCAGTGAAACTCAACAGAGGCTTGAGGGACTCCAACTATGATCAACTGTATGCTTATCTAAAGCAGCACGAAGCACATGCCAATGAGAACAAATTGATGTTGGACCAATTCACTCAACATACAGTTGATCCTCTCGCCTTGATGTCCAATGTTGCTCCTCAGCAGTATAATTCACAATCATCCACAAATCCATCATCCACATATGTTCCACCACACTCTGCTAACAACTCTCAACTTGATTCTGGACTCTCTCCAACGGACAACTTAATTGAGAATTTAACCAACACACGTGCCCTGCTCACCCAATCATACAAAACATACCTTCCTCAAACAAACAATCAACTCAGAACTTCATCAAATCCTAGGAACCAAGCCACAGTTCAAGACGACAGGGTTGTGGTTCAGAATGTTCATGGTCGACAGAATAGAGGACAGGGTAATAATGCACGGGGTGCAGGTACAGCTGGTTATGGGGGAGCTCAGAACAGAGTCGGGAATGCTAATCCAGGTCAAACAAGGCAAGTTAAGTGCTACAACTGCAACAGTATAGGCCACATAGCAAGGAACTACACTCAGCCCAAGTGACCACAGAACTCCAAATACTTCAAAGACAAGATGTTACTGATGCAAGCTCAAGAGAATGGGGTGGCATTGGATGAAGAACAATTACTATTTCTTGCAGGTGGACATGACAACGCTGTTGATGAAGATGTGGATGAGCAACCTGTTCAGGATTTAGCACTCAATGTGGATAATGTGTTTCAAGCTGATGACTGTGATGCTTTTGATGTTGATGAGGCTCCCACGGCACAAACTATGTTCATGGCTAATCTATCATCTGCAGATCCTGTGTATGATGAAGCCGGTCCGTCGTATGATTCAGACATTCTATCTGAGGTACACGACCATGATCAATATCAGGATGCTATTTGTGAACATCATGAAGAACACGAGATGCATGACGATGTACAACCAAACTACGTTGTTGACTCACATGCCGATTATACGAGTGATAGTAATATGATTCCGTATGATTAGTATGTAAAGGACAACGCAGTGCCAGTTGTACAAAGCAATGTATCTTCTATTCCAAATGATGCATACATGATGATATATAATGATATGTATGAACCTCATGCCCAATCTGTCTCTAAAACAACACGGAACACAGTAGTTGATAATTCACTAACTGCTGAACTTGCAACATATAAGGAACAAGTTGAACTGTATGAAAGACGGGCCAGGTTTGAATTAACGGAAAGAGAACAAAAGATTGATGAACAATTAAGAATAGTTATCACTGACCGCAATATTAAGGAAGAAAATTTGAAAAAGGAACTTCATTCTGTAAAATTGCAACTTGCTTCTACCATCAACCATAACAAGTCAATGGTAGAAGAAGTTACGTCTTTGAAAAAGGATTTTAAACAGAAAGAAACAATACCTTGAAGGAATTTTTTGGACATGAAAGCTTTAAAGAAAAGGTCGGAGATAATCTTATACAAAACAAAGACCAGTCTCTTCAAACAGTTCACATGTTGTGTAAACCAAAGCCCTATTATGATGAGCTGAATAAGGTAGCTATTGGTTACAAGAACCCTTTATGCCTCACCCGTGCAAAGCAAGCTCAGCCTGCCTTATATAATGGTCATGAAATTATCAAAACCAATCATGTCCCGGCCATAGTGCACAATTCAGAGGATACCCTAGAGATAGCTGAAATCATCCTAGGAGATAATGATGACGTAATAAAATAACCCAAAGTGTGTGCAAAAGAAAGTTAAGATCACACCACCTGATTACTTGAAAGAGAACTATTTAGCGACTTTCACACCACAGAAACAATTGACCCCTGAGCAAATATTTTGGTCTCAAGATCTCATCAAAATGAAAGCCGAGGCTCTCAAAACGCAGGCCACAGCCTCAAGGCCAATCAAAGCGTTGACGGTGTATCCTCCAAATACACCTGCAACGCTTGTCCCAAGGGTGCTTCCAACAAAGAGTCAAGTAAAAATTAACATTTTTGCACTAATACAACTCTTTTTGGACTTTGAAAAAACTTGTAACAAGAGAATCACACCAACGGGGCTCACTGAAGGGGAAAGGGGTTTTGAACAAACCAAGGCATGTTATCTCACCGAGGTCATTCCATTTTTCAAAACACTTAAAGAACATTTTGAGGGCATTCAAAAGGCTCTAACTAAAGAAATTAAAGATATTTTTGAAGAGTTGGAAGCTGAGGTTGACCAAAATGGTGTAGATAGGAAACATGATGAGATTGAACGGAAAAACCTTCTTATTGCTAATGATAATTTAATTGCTGACTGCTTGTCCAAAGAAGTGTTTTATGTTGCAACGAATTCTGAGCTTAATGTATCTAGTTTTACTGAAATGCATGATGCCCACACCAGTCTTAAAGCACGTTGTCTGGAACTTGAAGTTGAGCTTTCTAATTTACGTGATAAGATTCAAAAGGATAATCATGATGAGTTAATAAAACGGTTTTCCAATCTTGAGGTAAATCATTTAAATCTGCAGTTAAAATATCAAAATCTTAAAGAAAGTTTTGAAACCAACACGTCTCCACCCGCTCGAGATGTCCCTGATTTTGACTCAGTTTTTGTAATCGAAAAGATGAAAGCCTCAATTCAAGGAAAAGACAACGCCATCAAAAAATTGAGAATGCAAATCTCTCAATTGAAAGAAACCCGTAGTGAAGCAGACCGTACACTTGATTTCAGGACCTTAGACTTTCAGATCACTCAATTAACTAAAAAAATCAATGTTCTTCAAGAACAAAATGAGCTTTTTAGGGCAGAAAATGGAAAGATTAAGCAGCATTACAAGGAATTGTTATTGATTATTTTTGATCACGCGGTGTAAGCACTCGAACAGACAACTGCCCTATTACTAAAAAATGAGAGGTCTAAAGGTCTAAATACAGATAAGAGTCATGTGTCAATAAGGTCATGTAAACCAAAGTTCTTACCACCAGGAAGTATTCTATAGATGTTGAACCTATTCCCCATGCAATAGGAACAATAGGAATAGTGCATTCTAGTTATCTCAAACACCTTAAGGAAAGTGTAGAAACCCTTCGCGAGATCGTAGAGGAAGCTAAGGTTGAAAGACCATTAGATAGCTCACTTGCATCAGCTTGCCGTTACACCAAACACTCTCAGGAATGGTTAGAATATGTGATTGGCACTTGTCCAAAAGCCCTAAATACACGAGATAACAAGCATGCTTCTACCTCTTTACCTAAGAAAAAGCAAGTCACTTTTGAGTAACAATGTGCAATGTCAAAAAGTAACACACACAAACCTCTAGAGCAACTGAATTGTCAGAAGACTAATGTCCTTGTGCCTCCTTCTATAGGAGTAAACAGTTGCACTAACGCTGGCGGATCACAGACTATGAGCAATACCAAGAAAAATAGGATCTTGCCGGCTAAGAGTGTCAACATGAAGAACGTAGAAGAACGCCCTAGGACCATTAAGTCTAGTCTGAAAACCACGAATCGTGTTGATTCTAGTATTAGCTCTAAGCATACTGTAATTAATTCGAATTCTCATTCTGTTTGCCAAACATGTAACAAATGCTTAATTTCTACAAATCATGATATGTGTGTGGTTACTTATTTGCACTCTGTGAATGCATCCCCCTCTGTTAAAAATGTTGTGCGTAAAGTTAAGCAAGTTTGGAAACCTAAGCAAGTCAAGCAAGTATGGAAACCAACAGGCAACATACTTACCACTGTAGGTTATCAATGGATGCCCACAGGAAGAACATTCACTTTAGGAGAACAGTGCCCTTTAACTAGGCTCACTAAACCTAACAAAGTGTCAGCGATTGCTTATGCTAACCCGAGGGAACCCAACCATAATTGGGGATCCAACTTTCCAAACTCTCCATCTTCGTCTATTTTCAAATGCAGGTCGTACAGATCGTCCTTTGGTATTTGGACTCAGGCTGTTCAAAACATATGACAGGGGATCGCTCGCGGCTCAGGAATTTCGTAAAAAAGTTCATCGGGACGGTTAGATTCGGGAATGACCACTTTGGTGCTATCATGGGTTATGGAGACTACGTTATTGGTGAAAGTGTGATCTCCAGGGTATACTATGTGGAAGGACTAGGACACAATCTGTTTTTTGTCGGACAATTTTGTGACTCTGATCTAGAAGTTGCCTTCAGGAAGCATTCTTGCTACGTTCGAGATACGGATGGTGTTGAATTAATTAAAGGTTCTCGTGGTTCTAATTTGTACACTATCTCGATAGAAGACATGATGAAGTCCTCTTCGATTTGCTTGTTGTCCAAAGCCTCCAAGAACAAATCATGGTTGTGGGCACGGCCGTTTAAACACTTGGAACTTTGGTACATCAATGGACCTTGCAAGAAGATTTAGTTCAAGGCTTACTAGATTGAAGTTTTGAGAAAAGACATCTCTGCTTCGCGTGTCAATCCAGGAAAAAGCCGAAAAAAAACATACCCACAAACCTCAAAATGAAAACACCAACTTGGGAAGTTCTTAATACCCTTCATATGGATTTATGTGGACAGATGCGAGTTCAAACAATAATGGAATAATAACATCTTAGTTATTGTTGATGGATTATTTCGCGTTTTACTTGGGTTAAGTTTATTGGAGATCGGAAAGATGAGACCCCAGAGGTTGTCATCAAATTTCTTAAGCAAAATACAGTTTTTTTCTTTGGTCTCAACAAAACTGTTATAAACATCCGTACCGATAATGGCACATAATTTGTCAATAAAGATTTGACTGATTATTATGAACGTGTCGGCATTTTTCATCAAAAGACAGTTCCGAGGACTCCACAGCAGTTTTGTCGAAAGACGAAACCGTACTCTTGTTGAGGCTGCTAGGACAATGCTGATCTATTCCAAGGCCGTGATATTTCTATGGGCAAAAGTTGTGGCTACTGCGTGTTACACCCAAAACCGATCCCTCATTCACACTCGTCACTGCAAAACCCCATATGAGCTGGTGCATAACAAGAAGCCTGATCTTACCTTTTTCAGAGTCTTTGGTGCTCTTTGTTACCCTACAAATGACAACGAAGATCTTTGAAAATTACAACCAACAGCTGATATTGGAATATTCGTTGGTTATGCACCTAGCAGGAAAGGGTATAGAATCTACAACAAAAGAACCCGACGTATTATGGAAACTATTCACGTGTAATTTGATGAGCTGACTGAGCAAATGGCTCCTGTGCAACTCAATACACGACCCGCTCCTACTTTTCTGACGCCTGGACAAATAAGTTCAGGGCTCGTTCCAAATTCGGTTCCTGGAACACCTTATGTACCCCCCACAAATAAAGAAATGGAGATTTTATTCCAACCAATGTTCGATGAATACATGGAACCTCCTCGTGTTAAAAGACCGGTCTCTCCTGCTCTAGCAGTTTCAGTTCTAGTCAATTCAACCGGTACACCTTCATCCACTACCATTGATCAAGATGCACCTTCTCCAAGTCATTCACCGTCATCTTCGGCATTCTAATCTCTAAGTTTACATAAAGGCGTTGTAGCTGATTCTACTCTCATGGAAGATAATCCCTTTGCTCCTGTAGACGATCATCCCTTCATAAAGGTATTTGCTCCGGAACCTAGTTCTGAAGCATCATCATTCGGGGATCTTCGTTCAGCAGAATCTCCTTATGTCTCTCAAACACTTCATCATCTCGGGAAATGGAGCAAGGATCACCCGCTAGATAATATTATTGGCAATCCCTCTCGGCCGGTATCCACCAGAAAACAACTGGCAACCGATGCCTTATGGTGCTTGTATAACTCTGTACTGCCAAAAGTCGAACCAAAGAACTTCAAATCTACAATTACTGAAGATTGGTGGTTTCAAGCCATGCAAGATGAGATTCACGAATTTGATCGGCTTCAAGTATGGGAATTAGTACCTCAACCAGACTGTGTCATGATTATTGCTCTCAAGTGGATTTACAAAGTTAAACTTGATGAGTACGGTGATGTTCTGAAGAACAAGGCTAGGTTAGTGGCCAAGGGATATCGACAAGAGGAGGGCATTGATTTCGAGGAATCATTTGCACCGCTTGCACGTATCGAGGCTATTCGTATCTTCATCGCCAATGCCGCTAGTAAAAACATGACCATCTATCAAATGGATGTAAAGACATCATTTTTAAATGGCGAATTAAAGGAAGAAGTCTATGTTAGTCAACTAGAGGGTTTCGTTGATCCTGATCATCCGACACATGTTTATCGTCTGAAGAAAGCTTTGTACGGTTTAAAGCAAGCCCCTCGGGCATGGTATGATACCTTGTCATGATTTCTTCTGGACAATAAATTTTCCAAGGGTGCAGTTGATCCGACACTATTCACTCGGAAAACAGGCAAACATATTCTTCTTGTTCAAATATATGTAGATGATATCATTTTTGCCTTGACCGACCCTAAAGCATGTGAAATATTTTTTATGAGATGAGTTCTAAATTTCAAATGTCAATGATAGGACAAATGTCTTTTTTCTTAGGCTTACAGGTTTCTCAAAATCCCGGAGGTATTTTTATTAATCAATCAAAATTTGCTCTTGAAATATTAAAGAAATTTGGGATGGATTCGTGTGACCCTGTTGATACACCCATGGTGGATCGACTTAAACTGGATGAGGACCCACTAGGGATTCCAGTTGACCAGACTCGATTTCGTAGTATGGTCGGCTCCCTAATGTATCTCACTGCCAGCAGACCCGACCTTGTATTTGTTGTATGCATGTGTGCTAGGTATCAGGCTTCGCCTACCAAAAAGCACCTTGAAGCACTTAAACGGGTCTTTCGGTATCTCAGAGGAACCATTAATTGGGGTCTTTGGTATCCGAAAGACACCGCTATGGCACTAACGGCCTATGCAGATGCGGACCATGCAGGTTGTCAAGACACACGAAGAAGTACGTCAGGAAGTGCTCAGTTCCTTGGAGATAAATTAGTCAGCTGGTCATCAAAGAAACAGAAGAGCACTGCGATCTCAACAACAGAGGCTGAATACATTGCCATGTCTGGATGTTGTGCTCAGATACTTTGGATGAGATCACAGCTTACAGACTACGGCTTTGTCTTCAATAAGATTCCCTTGTATTGTGACAATCGCAGTGCCATTGCTCTCTGCTGCAATAATGTCCAGCACTCCCGGTCCAAGCACATTGACATACGACACCATTTTATAAGAGAGCAAGTTGAGAAAGGCGTGGTTGAATTGTACTTCGTGACGACGGATTATCAGCTCGCGGATATATTCACCAAAGCATTACCAAGAGAGCGGTTCGAATTTCTACTCCCGCGTCTTGGTATGAAGAGTATGTCTTCGGAAACCCTTAAACGTCTTCAGGAAGGAGAAGAGGAGTAAAGGATGGTCCTCCTATATCCATTGTATATATGTATATAGCTTAAATCTAAAAAGAAAATACAAAAATATAAAAACTACAAAAACCATAAAAATCAGAAAATAGAAAATACCAAAAATAGTGTTTCAAGACATGTCTTTCGTTTATCGATAACATTTACGGACCTAGAAATGTCATTCAATAATGCCACGGGCCTTTAAATGAAGCTCGAACGGAAGTTCAAATTTTTCAAAACATGTCTTTATGGTTTGCAGTTACTTCAGACTGCAACCCGGTTTTCTCAATGAGGAAAGCATGTCGCCAAAAAGACGGCTGTTCCTGACAACGGGTGATTAAATTCTCCCGGGCATGGATTACTTTATATCCATGCAACTCCGACTTAATGTACGCTTCAGTGCATTATTTCTAGACACAGAAGAGAAGTCTTCTGTCTATCCATATAATTTTCCGTCTATGATTCTTTAGAAAATTATTTGGATTTCACATGGTGGTTTAATGTTGTTGGAAAATCAATCGGACTTGTGTTTTCATAAATTTGATACTCAATCAACGACTACAGCTCTTTCAATAGAAAACGGGTCATTGATTGAGGGGGAGAGTATTTTTCAAATTTATGACATCTAACGGGCATTTTTATACATCATATAAATAATTAAGAAAGGTTTTGTATCTAACGGGGTTACATTTTGAGGGGGAGTTAAACTTGTGTTAACTCAAAAGGCCAAAGTTGTCATTTATGTGAAAGTCTAGGGACTTATGTGCAATATGCTAATTGTCTCCTAGACTTTAAAATCTTAAGGACCAATTATGCCATTTATACATCTTGATTAATCTCTTTGTAACTCTTAGACATTAAATGGAAAAGAAGGTAGAAAGTGAGGGGCCAAAACTGCCATTCTCTGAAATATTTAAGGTCACATCTTACTCCGAGCTTTAATTCTATTTTCATTTTTTAAGCGAGTTATTAATTTTACGTTTACCCGATTTAGTAAGATTTCTCGTTTTAGCTTTGCGTGAGCCGTAATTAGAAATCTATTCCGTCTTGGCATTTAAGTGATTTAATACTCTCATAATATCCCTCGATGATTATAATTTTCCTCATTTTCATTTTCCGTTGTGATTCGCGTTTACGTAAATTCTTGCTAAAACTCGCGTTTTTACCTTAAAACCTTACCTTTTTCTTAATTAACCTTACACACTTTTAATTAAAATTATACACATACTAAAAATTAAAAAAAAATATAATTTTACACAAAACAAGGCCCTAGGCCGGTTACCCTTTACCACACTCCACTCCACTTTTCATTTTTCTATAAAACACAATTATCATTCTCCATTTTCCATACCATGCAAATCTAAAAACCATCCAACTTCAAAATTTCTCTCCCTTTCTTTGCCCCATTGCTGCCAAAATTAGCCTCATCACCACCACCATCATACAAAATTTTTCTACTCCTTTTAGGCATCACAACACCATCCTAAGGCCTCTTGCAAAGTTTGGTGCAATTTCTTGAAGATTTGAAGAAGTTAGGGCTAGTTTCTTGGGTTTTCTTGAAGGTTTTGATTGGGGTTTTGTTGGAAGAGTATTACCATTGTTAGAGGAGGGTTAGAAGCTTGTTAACCTTGTGTTCTTTGGTTCGAATCAGCCCACACAAGAGAAGGGTGTTCTTGTTTTGATTCACTAGCCTTATTCTTTCATTTTGTAAGCCCTAATCTTTCTTTTATTAGTCTTATCTTTTTATTTCTTGTATTCTTTAATTTTAATCCATGAACATGGATGTTTAAGTTCTGAATATATACATGTGATTATGTTCTTGAGAGTGTTTTCTATTAGTAATGGCATTGGGTTAGGTCTTAGATGATTAAAATGATGTTTACAAAGGTTATAAGTTGAAATAATGGGACTGTTTTGAAAACAATAGCAAAACGTGTGATTTTCTAAAAATATTTGGCCTGGAGACTATGATTAAATTATATGACTGGAAAGATACATGTCTTAGCTATCATAGGGATAGTGGATGCTCAACCAAACTCTTAGGATGTGTGAGTTATGGCCAAATCAAGAAATAGGTCAAATATGGATCATATGATGGAATAAGTGTTAAAACTCCAAATTTTTTGCCATAAAATATAGAATCTTTTTTATTGGGTTCGTATTAGACATCATACGTGAACCATAGCTTTTGACTCACAATTCATTTGCTATCTTGGGTTTGGATTTATGGGCATTATAGTAAAGGGTAAACTTTTTGCTAACTTTCTCGTCTTTTTGGACAACCAGGGGTAAAATGGTCTTTTCACATAGTTACGAAACTTTGTAAATTATGAGACTTACATTTCTAGAAACTAGACACAAATAGCTTTCCAGGGGTGTAAGCCTCACCCATAGAACATTTGTGAGCTAGGAGATATGAGTCAACGAAGTCAAGTTAAAATCAGAAATCGAGTTTTTACGTCTAGTCCAAAAACTTAAAAACGTATAGTACACCGCAATAAAATAAAAGTTAGAAGCCGAAACTTGGTAGATGTTCATTTGCCTATAAGACCAGGTCATAAGTCAATTTGGGATTTAATAAGGGACTTGGGGAAGTCCTAGTGAAATGTCGTGCTTATCTTGAAACACTCTCTATGAATCACTGCTTAACTTTATACGCTATTGTTTTTTCTACGTACAATGCGTCAGTATATTAGGAGGTGCTAGGTGGACTTCCTGCTAAATCAAGACTCATAATTACTTTGATCTAATTGTTCTTACGGTGTGTTCATAAGCCTCGCATTACAAACTTTAAACTGTATTTATTTAAATACCCCGCGAGGGAGATACCATGTTGTTTTATAAATGAGCACAGAAAACTTTATGGGTTTGCTGGACCCGGAATATGAGATAATTGCATAACGTTAGCTATGCCAAAATACCCACATCTTGAGACTGTTATTACCTATAATGGGTAAGCGATAGTACAAGTAATTGATCTATTGTTTGACAGCCCTGACCGGAGAGGTATGAAATGAATCCTTTCGAGCAACCCAGTACCGGGCCAATTTGTATTTAGAAGTAGGTTTAAGGCAATTATACCGAGTTTATGGTGGCAACATGAATTTACATACAAGATATGCGTTAACGTCAAGGCTTCGGTGTCATAAGCTTATTGCATAGGAAACTTGATTAATGGCTTGTCCGTACAACAAGTCACACGATGAACAAAAACTTGTGTTCTCTTTTATCTCTTACAAACTCTATGGATTCACTCAATATTATTATTGACTTTTTAAGCATGTTTATCTCAGGTAATCAAGGGTGATGGATGCTGTGTACGAGGAGTCTGCGCTAAAGTTTTAAAGAACTTCTATTTTGTTCCATTTTATAAAACTAATCATCCATGATTTGGAAAAACTTATGTTATGAAAGTGGGGTAATACGATCCTGTGGGGAGTTTGTTAATTACTATGTTATTTCTATTAAATGGAAAATGTTTTAAAGCCTTCTTTTCGGTCGTTTTTATATCCTTTACTGCAATTGTACTATAAATTAACACCCAATGTTGTATATTCCGCTGCGTGAAAGTTGGGGGTGTTAAAGATTGTATCAAGAGCTATTGGTTATAGAGAACTAGGTCAAAAAAATTTTTTACCTAAACTTATTTCCCTTTTATGTGCGCTAAGACTCCTCGAAGCCCTTGTGTTATTCACGATCATAGTTTTTCCATTTGAGTATTTATGCACATTTTGGGTGCATTACTATTGTATTATTCATATAATAAAATCTTTTATATGTAATTGATATGTATATATAGATATCATATATCGATTGTTATGCTTATCGCGAAGATCAAGGGAATTGTTTATGTAAAATTTCAAAAATGAAATTTCCGATATGTAACAATATTATCTGTGCATATTCATATTAATTATCGATCATCATGCTTACCTTCTGTGCGTCGTCAATGAATTCGATTCTCATATAATTATTATTCCATATAGGTAATCCTTAATTATTTTAGGCAAATTGCAGATCTCATGGGCCAACCTACCCCCAATACATACGAGGTTCGCGTTAGTGCGGAGGCAGCACCAGACAAACATTGATCGGTTGGGTTGAAGAGATAGACCAGGAAATGGTGGAGAGAGAGGAGATCGGAATCAAGATCCGGAAATGGAAGAAGAAGAGGAATAGATGAATGCTAATGAAGAATGGGACGGCCCAGAGTGGATACTTCCTTATCAGGGGGTGTTAAAGATTGCTTGGTGGGGCGCCAGCTGCTCGAGAATGTACCTTTTCGGGATTCATGAAATGCAACCCTACGGTCTTCCATGGACACGAGGGAGCTGTTGAGCTAAGTAGGTGGTTCGAGAAAACGGAAATGGTTTTTGGGATAAGTGAATGTGCCGAAGCGAGAAAGGTCAAATTTGCTGCTGCCACACTTCAAGGGCGTGCCTTGACGTGGTGGAATTCCCAGGTTGCAACGATGGGATTAGAAGCTGCAAATCAGATCGGTTGGACTGAAATGAGAAGGTTAATGACAGAGGAATTTTGCCCCATTGAGGAAGTGCAGCGAATGGAGCACGAACTGTGGAATTTGAAGGTTAAGGAGTTTGACATAACTGCTTATACTAAGCGCTTTCATGAGCTGGTTCAACTATGTCCGGAAATGGTCCCGAGTGAACGCAAGAAAATCGAAGCTTATATCCGGGGACTAACTGACAACATAAAGGGTACAGTTATTAGATCCAAACCCACTAGCCTGAATGAAGCTGTGCGTATGGCACATGCCTTGATGGAACAAAAGGCTCAAGCTCGAATAGAAAGGATTGCCGAGGGCAATAAAAGGAAATGGGAAAGCTCACAAGGTGGTAACAACGGTAACAACAGAAACAACAATAGGGACAACACCCGCCATAACCAGCAGAACAATCAAAGGCAGGGTAATGCGCGAGCAATGACCACCGCCCCTGCTGAGCAAGGTGGGTATGCTGGAAACAAACCGCTCTGTAATCGTTGTGGAAAGCATCACTTTGGGTATTGCAAGGTAGTATGTAGCAATTGTGGAAAGCCAGGCCACATGGCAAGAGATTGTAAGGGCAAGGCTATAGCTACGGGTGCTAATGCGAGACCAACCGTGACGTGTTATGATTGTGGAGAAAAGGGACACACAAGGAACTATTGTCCGAAGAAAAGGGATCCACAAGGTGAGGAAGCTCGAGGTCGGGCTTACGTGATTAGAGATGCTGAGAAACAGCAAGGACCTAATGTGGTTACGGGTACGTTTCTACTCAACAATCGTTATGCAACTGTATTATTTGACTCAGGATCTGACAAAAGCTTCGTGAACACTAGTTTTAGTCATTTGATAGGGAATTAATCCAGTTAGACTAGACACTAGCTATGAAGTGGAATTGGCCGATGGAAGGGTCGCTAGTACTAATACTATCCTAAGAGGGTGTACCCTGAACTTATTAAACCACTTATTTAAAATTGACCTCATGCCTATTGAGCTGGGAACTTTTGACGTAGTTATTGGGATGGATTGGTTAGTTGATCAAGACGTCGTTATTGTATGTGGTAAGAAAGTAGTGCATATACCCATCAAAAACAAGACGCTGATAGTTGAGGGCGACCGTAGTACGTCCCGATTGAAGATAATATCTGCATTAAGGGCCAGTAATACATCAGAAAAGGACATCAAATTATTCGTGGCACATGTAACCGAAGAAGGGAAACCAAAGGAGAAATGTTTGGAACGATGTTAACGGTGATTCGGAGATTTCCCGAGGTGTTTCCTAATCGACTTACCGGGAATCCTCCCTCTCGGCAAGTGGAATTTAAAATTGAACTTGTACCGGGTGCTGCACCTGTTGCACGAGCCCCGTATCGATTGGCACCATCCGAGCTGAAGGAATTGGCGGACCAGTTGCAAGAATTATCAGAAAAAGGGTTTATTCGTCCGAGCTCGTCACCATGGGGAGCTCCAGTATTGTTCGTTAAGAAGAAGGACGGATCATTCCGTATGTGCATCGATTATCGTGAGCTATAATTAAAGTTGACAGTCAAGAATCGGTATCACTCTTACGAGGATTTGACGACCTGTTCGATCAACTTCAAGGTTCCAGCGTGTACTCGAAGATCGATCTGTGGTCTGGTTATCACCAACTCCGAATTAGAGAAGAAGACATTCCTATTACTGCTTTTCGGACTAGGTACGGTCACTATGAATTTCAAGTAATGCCGTTCGGTCTAACCAATGCTCCTGCGGTATTCATGGATCTAATGAATCGAGTATTGCTAAGCCATACTTGATAAATTTATGATCAGTATTCATTGAATGACATACTTATCTACTTCAATGAATAAAGAGAGCACGAAACACTTTGAGATCATTTTAGGAGTTTCTCAAGAAATAGCAATTGAATGCCAAATTCTCGAAGTGCGATTTTCGGCAGAGTCGGTGCAAATTTCTCTGTCACGTGCATCAACAATTAAGGTGTTCACGTAGATCCTGCGAAGGTTGAGGCTCATCCGAAAATTGGTCTGCCACCGACAACACCGAAAGAAGTAGCAATTTTTTGAGGTTTAGCCGGATATTACCGAAGATTCATCGAAGGGTTTTCGTTAATTTTCCAGCTCTAACTAAATTGACCGAGAAGAACAAAAAGTATGTACGGGGTACTGGAAGAAGATGTGGCATTCCAACTTTGATGCTGAAGTTATTTTTCGTCACTATCCTAGCGTGCCTGAGGGATCTAAAAACCTTCGTTGTATATGCGATGGTCGCACAAAGTTTTGGAGATGTTCTGATGCAGAGGATAAGGTGTTAGCATTGGATCTCGACAAACTGAAGAAACATGAGGAATATCTACACTCGACCCATGATTTAGAACTGGGGCTGTAGTGTTTTGCACTTTGGACCTCTGGAGAACCATTATTTGTTTGGTTTACTAAGTGTACTGTGTACATAGATCATAAGAGTGTACAGGTATATCCTGGTTCACAAATAGAACTCAACATGAGACAGCGCGATGGATTGACTTTTGAGTGATATGATTGCGAAATTCGTTACCATCTAGTAAGCCGACGCCCTGAGTCGAAAGGACAGAGAACCAATAAGGGTTAGATCTTTGGTAATGACGGTACACACCAATTTACCTGAGAGAATACTCAATGCTCAGACTGATGCAATGAAAGAGGAAAACGTAAAAGCTGAAAATCTTGGAAGGTGATTATTCCTATTATTGGAGGACCGTTCTGATGAAAACATGCTTTGAAGGGCGAATTTGGTTACCGTTGTTTGGAGGATTACGGGATTTGATCATGCATGAATCGCACAAATCTAAATATTCCATTCATAAGGGTCGACAAGATGTATAAAGATTAACGAAGCTACTGGTGGCCGTAACATGAAGCCGAGATCGCCACCTATGTCAGTAAATGTCTGACTTGTGCCAAGGTAAAGCTGACACCAAAAAGCCATCCGGTCTACTTCAAACACCTGAAATCCCAGAGTGGAGTGAGAGAAAATAACCATGGATTTTGTCTCAGGACTTCCAAGAACGCCAAGTGGTTATGACTCCATTTGGGTTATTGTTGACCGATTAACCAAATCTGCTCATTTCTTACCAATGAAGAAGACTGACAGCATAGAGAAACTCGCCCAATTATACTTAAAAGAAATTGTATGTAAGCATGGCGTGCCTACATCATTTGCTCGGATTAGAGACAGTTTGTTTATCATCAAGATTTTGGAATTCACTGAAAGACAGCGATTGGGAACCCAACTGGATATGTGCACTGCTTATCACCCTGGAGATGATGGTCAAAGCGAGAGAACTATTCAGACGCTGGAGGACATGTTGCGAGCATGCGTAATTGATTTTGGTAGTAGTTGGGATCGACATTTGCCATTAGTCGAATTCTCCTACAATAACAGTTATCATGCGAGCATTAAGGCTGCACCATTTGAAGCTTTATATGGGCGAAAATGTAGATCGCCAGTTTGCTGGAGTGAGGTTGGAGATAGCCAACTCACATGTCCAGAAATGATACAGGAGACAACTGAGAAGATTGTGCAGATTAAAAAATCGGTGTGTCTGACTGCTCGATGCCCGTCAGAAAAGTTATGCGGATGTTAGACGCAAACCGATGGAATTTCAAGTGGGTGATATGGTCATGTTAAAGGTATCGCCTTGGAAGGGCGTAATTCGCTTTGGGAAACGTGGTAAGCTGAGTCCACGGTACATTGGGCCATTCAAAATCATAGAAAGAATTGGTCCTGTGGCATACAAGTTGGAACTTCCTGATAAACTCCGTGGAATTCATAACACCTTCCATGTTTCGAATCTCAAGAAATGTCTAGCGGATGAAAACTTGGTTATCCCTCTTGAAGAGATCCAACTTGACGACAAATTGCACTTTATCGAGGAACCAGTAGAAATCATGGACCGCGAAGTGAAGCAGCTCAAGCAAAGTCGAATTCCTATTGTCAAAGTACGATGGAATTCCAGACGAGGTCCGGAATATACTTGGGAGAGAGAAGATTTCTTCAAAAGAAATTACCCGCATCTTTTCTCGAGTAATAAGAAGACAAGATTGAGGAATCGAGCACCGGGACGGCGCTCCCTTAAGGAGGGGAGGATGTAACATTCCGTATTTAAGGTCACTATTTACTCCAAGCTTTCTATTTTCATTTTTAGCAGACGTTATAATTTTACGTTACCCGATATTAGTAAGATTTTCTCGTTCTTAGCTTTGCGTGAGCCGTATTTAGAAATCTATTCCGTCTTCGCATCTTAAGTGATTTAATATTCTCATAATATCCCTCGATAATTATAATTTTCCTCATTTTCATTTTCCGTTGTGATTCGCGTTTACGTAAATTCTTACTAAAACTCGCGTTTTTACCTAAAACCTTACATTTTTCTTAATTAACCTTACACACTTTTAATTAAAATTATACACATACTAAAAATAAAATAAAAATAAAAATTTTTCACAAAACAAGGCCCTAGGCCGGTTACCCTTTACCACACTCCACTCCACTTTTCATTTTTCTATAAAACACAATTATCATTCTCCATTTTCCATACCATGCAAATCTAAAAACCATCCAACTTCAAAATTTCTCTCCCTTTCTTTGCCCCATTGCTGCCAAAATTAGCCTCATCTCCCACACCATCTTTCAAAATTTTTCTACTCTTTTAGGGCTCACAACACATCCTAAGGCCTCTGCAATTTTGGTGCAATTTCTTGAAGATTTGAAGAAGTTAGGGCTAGTTTCTTGGGTTTTCTTGAGGGTTTTGATTGGGGTTTTGTTGGAAGAGTATTACCATTGTTAGAGGAGGGTTAGAAGCTTGTTAACCTTGTGTTCTTTGGTTCAAATCAGCCCACACAAGAGAAGGGTGTTCTTGTTTTGATTCACTAGCCTTAATCTTTCATTTTTAGCCCTAAACTTTCTTTATTGTCTTATCTTTTTTTTCTTGTATTCTTAATTTTAACTCCATAGAACATGGATGTTTAATTCTGAATATATGCATGTGATTATGTTCTTGAGTGTGTTTTCTTTAGTTATGGATTGGGTTAGTCTTAGTGATTAAAAAATGATGGTTTACAAAGGTTTATAAGTTGAAATAATGGGACTGTTTTGAAAACAGTAGCAAACGTGTAATTTTCTAAACATATTTGAGTGGAGACTATGATTAAATTATATGACTGGAAAGATACATGTCTTAGCATCTTTGGTTAGTTTGGATGCTCACCAACTCCTTTGGATGAGTGAGTTCATGCCAAAACAAGAAATAGGTCAAAATCTGGACTTATGATTGGAATACATGTTAAACTCCAAAATTTTTGCAATAAAAAATAATAGATCTTTTGATTGGGTCAGTACTAGGACATCATAAGTGAACCATAGCCTGTGACCTCACCTTATTACTATCTGGGTTTGAGATTTTGGGCCATTTTCAGTAAAGGTAAATTTTTGCTTAAACTTTCTGTTTTGGACAACAGGGGTAAAATGGTCTTTTCACATGTTACGAAAACCTTGTAAATATGTGACTTTACATTCTGGAAACTAGACACAAATAGCTTTCCATGGGTGTAAGCCTCACCCATAGAACATTTGTGAGCTAGGAGATATGAGTCAACGAAGTCAAGTTAAAATCAGAAATCGAGTTTTTACGTCTAGTCCAAAAACTTAAAAACGTATAGTACACCGCAATAAAATAAAAGTTAGAAGCCGAAACTTGGTAGATGTTCATTTGCCTATAAGACCAGGTCACAAGTCAATTTGGGATTAAAAAGGACTTGGGGAAGTCCTAGTGAAATGCCGTGCTTATCTTGGAAACACATCTCATGATCACATGCTTAATTTTTACGTATTGTTATTTTCTCAGTACTAAATATAGTCAAGTATTTTTAGGAGGTGCCTAGGAGTACTTCCCGCTCACTTCAAAAAAAAGACTCATAATACTTCTGATCTAATTGTTCTTACGGTGAGTTCATAGCCTCGCCTTTCAACTTTTAAACTGTATTTATAAAACCCCGCGAGGGAGATACATGCTTGTTTTATAAACTGAGCACAAGAAACTTTATGGTATGCTGGACCCGAATATGAGATTAATTGCATAAGTAGCTATTGCCAAAAGACCCCACATCATGAACTGTTAATTACCTATAATGGGTAAGCGCTAGTACAAGTAAATAGATCTATTGGGTTTGACAGCCATGTCCGGGGGTATGAATCGAATCTTTCGAGCCCCAGTCACAAGGGCAAATTTGTATTTAGAGTAGGATTTGAAGGAAATAATACCTAGTTATGGGGCAACAAGAATTACATACAAGATATGTGTTAACGTCAAGGCTTCGGTGTCATGAGCTTATTGCAATAGAAACTTGATTAATGGCTTGTCTCGTAAACAAGTCACACGTATGAACAAAAAAACTTGTGTCATCTCTTTTATCTCTTAAACTCTAGGATTCACTCAAACATTATTGTTGACTTTTTAAGCATGTTTATCTCAGGTAATCAAGGGTGAAGGATGCTGTATACGAGGAGTCTGCGCTAAAGTTTTAAAGAACTTGTATTTTGTTCCATTTTATAAAACTAATCATCCATGATTTGGAAAAACTTATGTTATGAAAGTTGGTAACGATCCTGTGGGGCGTATGTTAATTACTCTGAAATTTCTTTAAATGAAACAATGTTTTTAAACGCCTCTTTTCGAGTCATTTTTTATATCTTTATGCAATTGTACTATGAATTAACACCCAATGTTGTATATTTCGCTGCGTGAAAATTGGGGGTGTTAAACTACTGCTCTTTAAATAGAAAACGGGTCATAGATTGAAGGGGGAGTGTTATCAAATTTATGACATCTAACAGGCATTTTAATTCTTTAAACAGGTAATTGGAAAAGGTTAAAGGTGTTTGCATGTACCGGGGTTTCAATTTGAAGAGGGGTTATATTGTGTCAACTCCAAATGGCAAAAGTTGTATCATTTATGTGCATGTATAGGGACTTATTTGCAAATTTCTAGTTGACTCGATTTTAAAACCTTAAGGACCAATTGCGCCAAATTTATGCACTTTAATTAAACCCTTAGTATCTTTATACTTAAAAAAAAAAAAAAACTGAAAAATAAAGGAGGAAAGGTGAGGGGCCAAATCCGCCATAAGTTAAAAGTTGTACTTATGTATAAAAGAGGTCTTGCGTTTTGACTCGGTCAAACTCCCAAATATTCAGTCAAACTCTTCTCCTTTTTTCTCTCTCAACCCAAATCTCAATATATTGCGACTTGCTTGATTTGTGCCATCTGTGTGATTTCGTGTTTAGGTATCACTTGTTTAGTGTTCTTTATCATCTAAATATACCTTATCCTTAATATCTTGGCATGAAATTCATTAAATCGCATTTCTTTTAGGGTGTCCGTGCTTAATCCTCATCAAAGTCTTGGTTAGTGTTTCTAATTAAGTTTTGTTTGCTGGGTTAGCATTAGATTACATACATGATGCTTCGTTGATGTCTTAAGTGTTTCCCCAATAGCTAATTTAGGGTCCTTGTGATTTTCACATATTGTTTGACTTTTTGAGTCAAAAACGTAAGCGTATGATGTTTGTGGTGGCCTTTTGGTGTTGATAAATTAGTTAGTGAGTAGCATATAATGTATATCATGATCTGGTTTCACCTAGGATGCCTTGATTTAAAAGTTGGAATCTGCACATATGAATGTTCTTGGTTGCGTTTTGTCAAATGTTCTTGTCTGCGTTTTGTCTGGTTAGTCATGGTTGCGCTTTACTTTACATTTCTTGATTGCGTTTTGTTCTGAGATTCCATGTTGCGTTTTGCCTATTAATTGTTAAACAGGTCAAAACGCAAGTCATTGCGTTTTGCTTTGAAGACCATTAAAATATTAAAATATTAAAACCCTCATTCGTATTTTTTTTTAATGATTGCGTTTTGTATATTTTGAATATAATATACCTTACGTTTTGACGGATTGCGTTTTGTCTGACTGCGACTTGTCTCTTGCATTTTGAAATGTCTGCGTTTTGATTATTTTTTTATAAAATATTCATTGCGTTTTGTCCTACTGTGTTTTGCTTGTTGCGACTTGTCTCATGCGTTTTGAATAGATTGCGTTTTGGTTATTTTTTATAAAATATTCATTGGGTTTTTTCCTACTGCGTTTTGCTTGTTGCGACTTGTCTCATGTGTTTTGAATAGATTGCGTTTTGATTATTTTTAATAAAATACTCATTGCATTTTGATGGATTGCGTTTTGCTTGGGAGATGTCTACGACTTGTGTGTAATTGCGTTTTGTTGACTAATTGGGTTTTGTGTCTTGCGTTTTGCTCTACCTAATATGTCTTAACCTCTGCGTTTTGTCTAGTATTGCTTGAAAATTGCGATTTGGTCATTGTGGTTTGGTCATTGCGTTTTGTCTTCTCTTCCATGAGTTAACTTCCGTTGACTCAAGAGTTGACCAAATCTATTGATCACCACTTTAATATGATCTTAGTGTACTTTTCTAGGATTTAGTCCATAACTGATTATCTCTTGAGCATTTGCTCACATCTAACATCTCCATTCTGTATGTATGCCTTTCTGTGGATGTGATTGTGCAGATACAATGGCTGATGTTAATGTTAATGCTCCTGCTGAACAAGCACCTGCTATGGCACCACCCACTCGTACTGATGAACAGATCCTGCCTCGCAGCAGATGGGTGCCTGTAGGAAAAAGCAACTGCTATTTGGATGTTGAAAGGTCGCAGAGCAATCCAATCTACAAGATTTCGGTGGACATTCTGAAGCACACCAACTTCTTCAGAGCTTTCATTGCTTCCTCGACAATTCCATCAATCTATATTCAGCAGTTTTGGGACACTGTTCGATATGACAAAACCACCGGGAGTTACAGCTGTCAACTAGATGAGCAATGGTTTGATCTCACCAAAGACACACTCAGAGACGCCCTTCAGATCACACCAGTCGACAACAACAATGCATTTTCTTCCAGCCAACTCCTAATGTCCTTATCATATTTCGTCAACGACTCTGGGTTACCCAAAGTTGTCAAAATCCTTATTGATGTCGTGACTAATGCTTGTTTTAGCCGTGGAGAGCATCACAACAATCATTAATTTGCGTTTCGGGAAAATACTTCAGGGTTTGAAAGACCAGGGCTCCAGTGTTACAGAATTCTATTGGGGCGTTGTCAAAACGAGCCAATAATGATTATGCGAGGAGGATGTGGGATAGAATTCAACCCAATCTATCCCATAGACCACCTTCATCGAAGACAAAATGAATTGGCACAACATACTCAGGGAAATGAAGAAAAGCCACCCTCATTATGATCCCAAGTGTTAGGTTCACCAAGCTGATCATCCATCACCTACAAAGCAAGCACAAATTCTACCCGAGACCAGGTTCTCCACTTCATTTGCCTAATGAAGAGTCTGTTCTGGGTTATCTCAAGTTTAGTGCAAAGGGAACCAAAAGGGAAGTCTTTGGGATGCCTATTCCAAATAATCTTATCACTGCTGACATTCAAGGAGAACAATACTACAATGCTTATCTAGAGAAAGTAGCTAAGCATCAGCGATATCTTGCCGGTGAAGAAGTTAGTGATCCTGACTCTCCTGCACCTAAACCTGCTAAGGCTACCAAACCCAAAGCAACCAAGCAATCAAAGCCTTTAGCACCTAAAGCAGCACCAGTCACAAAACCTGCAGCCGCCAAGGCTCCCAAGACCACTGCTTCTCGACCACCCAAACCAACACCTACAACAACTGAACCCTCCAAGAAAGACCAAAGTAAAAAGCGTAAACTGGTCAAGGAGTCTTCTGAGGCACCATCTCCAGCCAAATGACCTAAAGCTGGTAAGGTGATCAAGAAGCGAACGCAAAAGAGCTCTCTTCAGTTGGTAGATGAGTTCGTAGATGAAGGTGTTCCAGTGAATGAACCCAGGTTTGGTGACGAAGAGGCTGATCTGCAAAAGGCAGTGGAAGAAAGTTTAAAGGATGTTCACGCTGCACATCAGGGTCCACTCCCACCGGTGGTGATCAGAGAACCTGAATCTGGAAAATTTCAACCGCTCCCGGAGGTACAGGGAAAGGGGAAAGAGAAAGTCGGTGAAGAACAAGCTGCTCAAGTTCTACTCAACCTTCAGACTCCAAAGAAAAAGAGCCCTGCTGATCAATATATCTTCCAAAGGCGCAGTTCTGCACCAACTGAACCTTCAGGTCATGATGAATCTTCTTCATTGTATGCAGAACTTGGTCTGACTGACAGTGAGACGGAATCTGATGAGGAAGTGCCAGGGATTGATGTTGGAGATCAAGACGAAGACCAGGCTGGACCAAACCCTGGTATACAAGATGAAGGCCAGGTTGGATCAATCCTGGTGATGTTGTGTCTCTCAACACTCAACCAGTCATGTTGTTCTGCTGGACCTAACCTTAAACACCTGGACGTTGAGGTCTACTTATTAATTCAATTTTTCACAAATCCCTGAGCAAATCAGATGAAGAGTTTACACATGGCTTACAAATGTGGTTAGGGAGGAACATTAAACTCCCAAATGAAGATCAATGTGAGACACTTGAGGAAATGCAAGCTCCATCTAGAACCCTGTATTCACTTCAAAATCTTGACAAGGAATTCAGCTTCACCAATCAGTTCCTTGAGGAGAAGTCACAGGAAGATGAACCTGAGAAAACCAATACTGAATCGGACGTTCAGTCAATGGTCATGGTTCCCATTCATCAGGACACCTCTTTTCTGTTCCTTATATGACCACTTATGGTTATTGATCTGCAGTCCTCATCCTGTCTCCACTATAGGTTCAAGCACCATCAACATCAACAGCAACTGTCACAACAATCACAACAACAACATCTCTTCTACCACCACCAAACTAACCACACATTGGGCTCTTATATTCGATCTTAAATTCAGGCATCGGTGTGCTTTTAACAATATATGGCAGATCTGTACAAGACAACTTAGCCCTAGAGGAAAGATTAGACAAACATGGGTCAGATTGTACAAACTTGGTGAAATCATGTGATTCCCATCAGGTGAGCAAAGCAGTGGATGAAATTGTTACGGATGCTGTTGACTGGGCCATTCAAGCTCCACTCAGGGATCGCTTCAGAGATTTGCTAGAAGCTGGCATGAAAGAGATTCTTCACCACCGCATGTGGGAAACCAAATCCTATGAAGCTCATGAAGATCATAAGAAGCTGTACGAAGCTTTAGAGATGTCAATGGACCGTGATCACTCTGAACAACTCCTAACTGATTTTGCTGAAGCACGAAGAAAGAAGAAAAGGAGACATGAGTCACCAAAAACACCACCTGGGTCCATCTGGAACTTCAGGAGCTTCTGGCGCTTCTGGATCGTCTCAACTGCCTCCTCCTCCTCCACCTCTATCCACCAACCAGAATGGTCAGTCAACAAGCACAGCTACCCTAAGCTCTTCGAAGACAGCGACTTCAGTTGAATATATGGCTTGGACGACTACTGATACAAGACTTAAGCTGTCTGTCTCATCAATTCCTGAAGATCTACATATGGATGCTGATTCGGCTCCCGACGAACAGGTACATTTGTCTGATGATGAATACATTAGGAATGATCACATTCCTAAGGTAAATTTGAAACAAGATTGGTGGAAGCCACTTCCTGAGGAAGACAGACCTGCTACACCAGAACCTGCCTGATCCATTCTATCATCTGACCTGCCTGTCCCAATGAACAACTAGGCATCTGCTCTTGCATCAACCTATGCACCTCCACCAAAGAACTCGTTACTTTCTCAGACCGGTGACATGACAATCTTTATGGACTGGTTCTGTAAAAGCAAGGGATCACAGAACTTACACAAAAAGACATGGAATGCCCTGTATTTGAAATCGTCAAAGTATTCCATCCCAATGTGATTCATCTCTAGTACCAAATGGAAGAATGCCATCAACTCCTCACCGATAAGGTGGACGATGCCATCATCAGGCATAATGTCAGCAAACCACTACCACTGGGTGGTCAGCCAGGGCAAGTCACAATTCAAGCTGATTTCTTCTTTAACAAAGATTTGGAGTATCTAAGATATGGTAGCAAGGGTGCCAAACCTGCGTTGTCAATCTCGAAGATGAAAGCAGCGTATTATCCTGATGTTGGGTTAGAGCAAATGGTACCCGATCAGATGTGGATTGAAGAAGAACGCAAGTATGACATTGCGGCTATGTATGGTATTTATCACTGGTGGTTCCAAAGACAATGATTCTACATTGACAGACACACATCTCAGGGTGATCGCAGAGCTGTACGGACTCATATGTGCATTTTAAGTGTTGTCAGAATTGAAGTTTTCTCCTTATATGGGTACGATTACATGAAGATGATTGTCCTTCGTAGAGCTGATCTTAATGAGTATATTATTGCGGAAAGGGACTTCAAATATTTGTACCCGAGTGACTTTAAAAATCTGTACTTATTGAATCGTCAAGGTCATCTGAACCATCTTCCACCCCAAGATAAGAAGATTCTCTCTACTACAGTCAACTTATGGATCATAAACTTGGTTATCAGACAATGGGTAGAAGACTTCCAACTGGGGATTAAGAGCTACCAGACTCAGCTAAACCTTACCAAACCTCGATGGGATGCAACTGGTTTTGATTTCAAGCACGACTTCACCGTAATTGACTCTCTAAGAGCCGTCACATTTAGGGATAAATATGGGGTTCAGATGATCATGCGCTTCAATGAGATCCACAAGTTCAGCGACGACACTCTGAAATAGATTAATAAGGCATTGGACTACCGGGTCAAGGAATTCAAGGTCAACAAGATGAATCCAGGTTTGAACACACGGTTTTGGACAAGGAAAGATGTCGAAAGAAGCAAGGAGTTCATGTTTGCCATTCAGAAACGGCTTAAGACAAGGAGGATCTTCCGTAACCTGGAAAGCTTTGTTGGTGGACGAATAAGAGAAGGAGACTACAGACTTCTGCAGAGAACCGAATGATCACATCATCTCTGCAATCAAGGTCCATCTCTTGTGGGGTATCCTTATATATGTTGTTGTAATATGTACATTATACGGTAGTGCTTAAGATGTGTTTTGTGTCAGTATATTCGGTTTTTCTGAGTTTGTGTCAAATTTTGTTACCACTAGAACAAACTCATCATAACTGACACGAACTATGTCCCTCCATAATCGAGGGGGAGCATGAATATGTTCCATTATAGGCTTGTATAAATCAGACACATTTTCTCCCAAATTTTTCTAACATATTTAAATCAATTGAGATCCTAAATCTCAAACGGTTTGAAATTTTTGATCGGGGGAGAGAATGTGATTTTAATATGAAAATCTGATAAAAATGTGATCTTTTGGATTCAAGTGTAGGCTCTCCCATATGTGCTAAACTCTTTCGAATATCGATGCACATATTGAGGGGGAGCGAATGGTGTATGATGGCAATTGTGGAAATACCAAAGACCGACCCTGTAATTATTCTATCAGGTTTCTCCAGTCTTTCAGCCCCCTAAACCCCCCAAGTTTAGGTCTAACTAGTTGGGGGTAAGTTGTTTTTGATTCGAGGAGAGATGAGAATGTGATTTTAATATGAAAATCTAATAAAAATGTGATCTTTTTGGACTCAGTGTAGCTCATCCCATATGTGCTAAAACGTCTTTCGAATATCATGCACATATTGAGGGAGAGGCAACTGGTGTATGATGGCAATTGTGGAAATACCAAAGACTGGCCCTTGTAATTACTTTCTTTCGGAGTTATAAGGTGATAAGGTTATGGTATTTGTGCCCACTGATCCCGCCAGGAGCTGGAGGGATTACCCATGGATAATCCACTAATTAGTGTAGATGTCCTTAGTATGATACAGATGGAGTAATGTGAGATAATGGGAAATAGTGTAGACTGAGATGGAACTTAGTACTGGAACATACTCCAACAAGGACTAGTAATGATAGTTCTCGATATGCATTGAGTGGGTTGAAGAATGAAAATGAAATGTTAAGATAAAGGGGGAAAAGAAAGTAGCCCTCCTTAAACATTAGGTAGAAACCGGGTCAATACATATGATGTCAGAATCACATGGTTGATTGCTGACATTGAAGACAAGTATCACGGACCTAGTGATACGCTGCACAACCCTCCCTAGCCACTCAAGATCCTCAAGGCTTCTTTTTCACAATGTTCTTCATGGAGTTTAATACATTTCTATCGGCTCTTTACTCCGAGTTAGACGTTATTGAAAAGGTGGCGTCTGCTCCAACCCTCCCGACTACTTAAAACCAAGAAAGCACTATTGGAGTTAGAGCAATGGATCATCTACATATCTTGCTAGGACACTAATTCAACTTACATTTGTATAATGATTCACACACTGTGAATAACAAGTAATATTAAAAGAGTCCTACGCATTATCCTCGTGGTATTGCCAGAACATCTGAGTGATACGTAAGTACTCACAATGAAGATGGAAATCCTTCTAGAGCTAACATCAAACAAGCTCTTGGTAGGTGACATGTGAGATCCATTATGGATTAAACTTGTGACAAATGGAAAGCAACGATGGTGCGACTCTTTATGAGTCAAACTTGTTCCATGCAGTGAATTGACGAGTAGTTTTTGGAAGGGAAAAACCGGTTGGATGTCGCTCAACAACTTATATTTTTCGAGCCATTGGCTGTGTATTTTCTCTCAAAAAACAAACAATTTCTAAATGAAATTTGATTTTATGTTATAAAACCGTCGATGTGTCACAAAAACTCTTTTTGATGACATGCGATTGATTTTCAATCAATTCTCTTTAATCAGTAGGTTCGTAATTCACTGGTTCACTCACTTTTGTTTTGTTTTTTTGTTTTCCAAGTAGGTTTGTCACCCCCCCCCCCCCCCCCCCCCCCCCCCCCACCCCCCCCTTTCCTCTGCTTTTGAGACGCTCTGTCTATGATCGAACATGCTTAGTATGTGAATAAACTCTGACAATTACCTTGTTAGATTGTCTCATTAGCTACAAGCTGGGATAATTGTCTCTCGTCAAGCGCAATGATTTCTTTTTTAAAGGTGCGATACGTTCTACCTGATCGCACAGGTCGGTCCTCAGTATTGTCCCTGAAGGTTAATTATACAACCTCGCAGTCGTTGACGGAATGTCAAAGCCATATGTCGTCCGGTCCAATACGATAAGTGATAGCTAACTGTTTCGAGTGTCAACACTCTATCAGTATATAAAGTGGACCTGGCCTAGTATCAGATTCCAGCACGAGCAAAACCAAAGAACCATTACTTTACTAAAAAAACCCAACACATCCCCCACCAAAATATGCCATTCCTTCCAACCCTTCATCACTAACTCACTACCCTCTACCTCCCCCCCCTCCTCCACCCCCCCAGCCCCACAACCCACCGAACCGGAGTACATAGACGATTCTCGTGCTACACTCACCAACACCCACCTTCCACCCTTTCCCCCGCCCCCCTGCGACTACCTACATCACGTCTGTGCCATCCCTCCCCCGTGTACTATAGGTGTAAAGTAATGCAGCCCGACTAATCCTCGCTGCACTTCGACACAGCTCGCGCGATCATCGCACTTGCACCGCCCACCTCATTCACATTATCCGAGGCCAACTGACTATCTCTGCTGCCAATCCTCGAAATAGTACGGGAGCTAGGCATGGGGTCGGTATATGCGTATCATAACATAACATGAGATGGCAATTCTTCACAACAAGGGACTGATTTAAGAGTTTCTCTTTACGATTATGATCTTAAGTAAAAGCTCAAATAGAATCACACAAGTCTAATAAGAATATAATAAAGCTTCAAAGATCACTTACACTGATAGTACATAAATTAATCATGAAGAATCTAAGACTACGAGCCAGAGTCAAAGATCTAACTCAATTAGATTGCTTAGGATTCATTTGAATTTTCTTGTGGTGACTCTCCGCTTCTAGAGGAGATTGGTCTAGGAATTTTGAAAAAGCCATGTAAAAGACGTCGGTCACCCTTGTATTGTTCTAGCATAGGTTAGCTCGTAGCCTGAATATAATCGTTTAATGTCGAGAGACGTATGGTGGTGGGCTAAGGTCTTTACCTATATGTATTAGCCCAAAACAATTTTGTATTTATTACCCCTTTCCGAGCCATGGGAAAGGGGTTGGTTGTTCATTTTTATCAAACACACACATAAGGTGTATTTTCTCTCACTAGAACTTACTTTCTCTCTCTATAGATAAATTAGCCCAACCCCTAGTTCATTCTTTGTATTAGGATAGCCAATATAATACAGAAATCTGCGAGTAACATAAGAAGAAAGTGCGAGAACGTCTAAAAAATGAAAATGAAACACTGCGATAAGCGGAGTGAAAAGTATAAAAAATGGTACAATAAACGTATAAGAGAACGTAAAAAACGTAAAGAAGTACACTAAACGTAAAAAATCGATACAAAATGGTGTAAAACGTAAATTTAAACAAAACGTTAAAAACATTACAAATGTCAACAAAGGTTAATTAATGTTGCAATTTAGGGCAAGATTTGCCAACTCTACAATAACAATGACACATGCGATGGTGGTTAGTGTGAGTATTAGTAAATTTACACTTTTTGTCCCTCCATGTTTTTTTAATCATGTATCTTGTCTTTTTAATCTAATGAAATGGATGGTCTAGATTTGTCCCCTAGTATGTAGGGAGAAACTAGTATGCAAAATAACTCACCTCCAATGAATTAATGATTTGAATTGTTGATCACAAAATGAAGAGGAAATGATCTTATATACAAAGAGGGAAATGACAGATCTTAACAACTTTCTAAATATTTACATATTAAACCCTATACAATGCTTCATGTGTAACTTTGGTCCTTCTTGTTTCCATTAGCTGTCTTTCTTCTATACTCTCTCTCAAGTTATGAGTGTAAAGACTTTGAAACTCCCAACTTGTCAAGTAAATGCTTCATGTGTAACTTTGGTCCTTCTTGTTTCCATTAGTTGTCTTTCTTCTATACTCTATCTCAAGTTATGAGTGTAAAGACTTTGAAACTCCCAACTTGTCAAGTAAAAGCTTGTGTTGATCCATTGATACAACTTTAGTGAACACATCAGCCAATTGAAGTTTTGTGTTAACATAAGAGGGTTTAACAAGTCCAGCTTTAATATGATCTCTAACAAAATGACAATCCACCTCAATATGTTTTGTCCATGCATGAAACACTGGATTATCATCAATATGCAAGGCAGCTTGATTATCATAGTGCAAATCAACAAGACCTAAATCAGTGAGACCAAGATCTTTAAGAAGAGACACCACCCATGTAACTTTACAGCAGGTTAAGGCCATTGCCCTGTATTCAGCTTTTTCTGAGGATCTTGCTACCACAACTTGCTTTTTAGACTTCCATTAAAAAGGTGAGTTGCCTAATAAGATGCAATATCTAGTGGTTGACCTTTTTGACATTGGATAACTTGCCTAGTCTGAATCACATTATGCAGTTAAATGAGCTGCTGATTTATGGGTTTTAACACATCCACTGGCAGATAATTTAACAAGTACTCTCAAAGTGGTTTTTTGCAGCTTGCATAATGAATAGATATAGGATTTTGCATAAACTGACTGAGTAATTGTACAGTATAGCAAATGGCAGGCCTAGTTACAGTTAGGTAAATAAGTTTACCTATTAATCTTCTGTAAGTTTCAGGATCAACCAAAGGACTTCCCATGTCAGCTTTTAACTTAAGACTAGGATCTTTTGGAAGCTTATAAGGTCTAACATTTAGAACACCATATTCTTTAAGAAGCTCCAAATTGTACTTCTTCTCCTCTCAAATAGAATATACCTTGATCTGCTCATTGTCACTTCTTATTACCCATAAATTAATTCGAAGGACCCAAGTCCTTCATGTGAAATATGGAACTTAACTGTTCTTTCAACTGCTGTATTTGAGAGGAATCACTACATGTTATAAGTAAATCATCTACATATACTAGGAGCATTTAGCATTATAGGTTGCATGTGTTGTTTAGATAATACTAAGAAGATATTTTATTAAATGCCTAGGAAAATAGACAAAAGCCTTTTAAATTAGACTGATGGTCATTAATAACTAAGCATATAAACGTTGATCATCAAGATAATCATGAAGGCATATAATTGCATTACACGGGAGCAAGTTATCATCTTGAAACTTCAAAGCACATATGTGAGTTGCAAGTAGTCTAGATTGACTAAGGATAATTCTAATTTCTACTTGTTTAATATGCACTCCTAATGAAGTACAAAGTCTATCAATGTAGACTATCATTAGGCATATTTAGGAAGAGACATTTAATCAAATTAGAGAATGAATATGAGACTATCACTAGTGGTGCTCAATTCAGGCTAAACACGACCATTTTTACGGGTTATACCATGAACCCAACTTCACTCTTGGAAGCAATTCAACCGTTGGGTCAAATTGAATTTCTAGTGCAATAGGTTCTCTAGTAGTCATTCTCATGTTAGACAAAATAGAATTCTTATATTTTTCTAATGAAGTGTAGTAAAGATAAATTTGTATTGTCTTTTCATATATGGCCTAATATGACTCAACTAACATACTTTAATTTTGGTTCACATAATCCTAATCAATATGTGTGGAATTCTAAGCTTGAATGAAAGAGCAAGCAAGTTGTTGTAGTTATAAGAAAGAATGAGTCATCTAGGACCTAGGAGTATGCTTAAAAGTGACAATGTGTAATGCTCTATATTAAGAGTGTTCAAAGAATGCACATTTGCATGTCTTTTATAAAAGAAATCCAATTAAGGTTATTTACCTCAATAGATCTTGTATATGTTTCTTTGTATAAATAATGATAATTTACTAAAGGTTAGTTATATGCATGTTGGACTTTTAAGCAAGAAATTCACAAGAGGAAGATGTTTTAGATCTAATGCCACAGGTCGGATTTACCTAAACTGAAGATGAATCTAAGACAAAGGATCCATCGATCCATGGAGGTGCCAAATTTGGGCAAGGATCATTTTCACACTATTTGGGAGATGGTGTTGAAATTAGGTTATTAGGAGAAGCTTATACACGTTATAAGGGCTCTTTGTTTGATTTTTCAGAAATGACATTCAAGACTTGACCATAGCTAACAACACAACATTTGAATACTTTAGACTCAATGAAACATTTTCATTGCAAGTGTGAATTGCAATTCGATGACTAATTTTGTTGTCTTGGAATCGACTTGTGATTTCATGTAATAACCAAGGACGGTTAAACATGTAGACTTGGAAAAATATCTATGGTCATTTGATTGATATTTCTATGATCTAGATAAATCCTAGTCTCGATTTCATGTTCATATTATAATTTTGTAATTAGATTGAATGATGAGATTGATTATCGTTTGAATATAATCATCTTCATATTTGAAATCCTCTTACGATCACTTATTGAAAGAAATCATGATAATGGTTTGTGGAATATGTTCAATTTTTCCTAATCCTAACCTTAGGTGGTTAAAGGGTTCTCATTTGGTGAAGAAGAAATATTATGCTTATTTGGTAAAGTAAGAGAGAGTTTTGATGAGAAGATAGTTTGAGTTTTAATTTGTGCTTTTGAGTTGTTTGAGCAAAGTTACATATGTTATGCATTTGCTCATGTTTGGATTTTCAGAGATGACGACTTTACTAATTACATTGCAAGGTAAATTATTTGAATATTTTGGACAAAACATTCAAGTCGTCAATCCTACTTCATTGTGTATTTTATGCATATATTTGCCAAATATTTAGAACACAACTATTAGACAAGTAGACTCAATATGACATAATTTACATATGTGTGAGTTATGAACCGATGCACATTCTTATCGTCTTAAAAAAGGATGTCGTTATTTTCATATCAATCAAGTGTGATTGAGTATGTAGGTTTAAGATAATATCTCTTGTTACATTTTGATATAATCTAAAAGCTAGACAAATAAGAATCAAATTTCTTTTCCATACTCGAAAACTTGTCAATTAGATTCGATAATAATATCAATCATAATTTGAATAATGAATCGACATATATTCGAAATATTTCTTGAACCTCACGAACACTCTTTTAAAAGAAAACAAATAAAGATTTTCATAGTGTGTTTCATTAATCCTAAGACTAGTTGTAAGGTGAGGTTGATGAATAATGACAAGTTAATTTTTTACTTCAAGATTGTCATATATTTTGCTTGTGCGAAAAACTAGTTGTTGATATGTATAGTATGCATAGTTTTTGACATTTAATGAGTATATAAATGATTTTCCTAACCATTTTTATACAACACACATCTTTTGTAAAATACCATACGTTTATAAAAAGAATATAATTATGTGTGTGTGTGTTAGAACAATGCAAGCACAAGCAAAGTTTAAAAATAAATTTTCTTTTACTTAATTACCAATGTGTTAGCCTTAAAATATGTCGGCTAATACGAAATTACATTAGTTTACATTAGCCGGACACGCAGGGACTAGAAATGTAAGTAGATCGTGTCTTGGGCTATATATATCCCCTCCATACTTCCATGGAGGAGTGAGGATAAACATTTTGTCTCATAAGTGTGTGGTGTTTCTCTCTCTAGAAAACACACACACCATACAAAAACATTTTCCTTTCTCTACTTAATAAAATGGAAACTTATATTTCTATTCCTCCCCGATCTCCGGATCATGTCTCTTGTTAGTGAAATCTTATGGTTAACACAATGTATTAATACAATCTTTTATTTTGTTTAACCAACCCGAGGTCAAACAACGCAAGATGATTAAAATATTTAAACATTTTGTTAGAAGAGAGATAATGTGTTGGAAATATTTTAATGATATGTTTTAACATATGATCTTAGAACATATTCTCTCACAACTTGTCAATCTATTTAAAACTCATCTAATTTCCTAAGTGGGGTTTACACTAAAATGATCTACAAGATGTTTAGTAATCACTTGTAAATATTGTGATCTATGAGCTATATGTAATGCACAAATAATTTTGCAACTTAACGTAAGAAATCTAGCGTAATTCCTATTAGTCATAATCCAAAAACTAGTAACATACAAATAGCATACATGGCATATGTGTTTAGATATATAATTAGCTCAATTACAAATAGTAATGATTACTTATTAATATCTATTAACCAAGTTGAAACAAAAGTAAACACACAAAATCATCTAGCATACAAATAAGGATATTCGTCGTTGTTTTGTGTATTAGATATAACAATGTATACTTAGCTTAGATTGATTTGAAATTAAAATAGTTTCTCCCCATTTCAAAAATTAATTAAGATCAATTTTTTGAAAGGACAAATACACTATTTTTCAAATATACACCAATTAGAAATGCCCAACTCAAAGGAAAATGTAAAATACAAGTTTTGCGTTAAAACAAAACTCAAAGTTTTAACCATTATGTAGTATTTTGTAATTCTGACTTATTTAAGTTTAAAATGAAGACTTGGAAGTATTTTTAAATGAAAATAGACTCAATTATCTTTAAAATGGCGGGTGGCACGGCTTCTACGGACTTACGGTTGATTTTATATGATTTTTCAAAGTTTGCCCAATTCTGATGAAACAGACAGACGGCCCCCATAAAGGTGACGGCTCCCAGATATATTTGGGGGTCGCCCTAACATTTATGGGACCACCACCAGTGACCCCAAAACACGTTTTTTGTTCAAAATTATTTGGTGACTTAACTGTAGAACATAGGACATTAAAAAGTTGTTGCAGCACATAAATTTTGTGTTTTAGACATCATTTATACTCTTACGACTTAGACAAACATAAGTTGACACTTCCAAGTTCTTTTGAGAAAATTTCCCTTCAAGCTAGTATACGAAGTATATTTAATAACAAAACTAGTACGAATCAAATAACAAAACACTTTTCATTTTTAATCCCCCTTAATGGTTAATTTGATACATGGATTATACTCTATTTTAAAAACCATTTGTTTTGAAAACTAGAACGACGTGGCTCTTGATACCAATCGTGGAAACCGTAGAGGGGGTGAATACGTTTTGAATTAAAAACTTTAAATCTTTTGTATTAATTACCCAATCAAGTTTGACGCAATATGAGAAGTGTCGATAATAGGTTTACAATAGCTAACGCATATTCAAACAATATAACCACACTCACAATATTTAGCACAAAGAACTACACAACCTTAACTAACAAGATATACACAACCATTCACACAATCATGAGCACAATGCATGTATAAAAGTAAAACGGTAAATGTAAAGAAATAAGTAAAGCGAAAGGTAAAAGAAAATGCAAACCAACACGATGATTTATAGTGGATCGGTCACGAAGCTCCTCTTTGCCCTACTCCACACCTAGAGTATCCAACTCGAGAGTTACTTCACTAATCAACAAGCTCCCTTTCGGCGAAGAAAACTTATACCAACGCTTACATTATTTTCCGAACTAAGCTCAGATGTCGAGTCCTTATTTTGGGTACAACCTCAATCCCGTTATGTTTTACGTCTCAACTTACTAAAACCTTTGTGTTATATGGCCTAAAAACACATAACCGCGTCGTTACATTATTTTCAACACTAAGCTAAATGTCTGAGTCCTAATCTTAGCTATAACCAATCTTCACTTCAGCAATGTATTTTAATGGCCTAAATTACTAACCAACCAACAATCAACATCCAAATATATACATTTTATATGGATCTACACACTACTTAAGATTAGAAGACATGGAACGTCTATATGTAACAATGTTTCAAATGGGGCTATAACTAGACTACATAAACTTTGATTTGAAAAATGGCCGAAGTTCATTCTATTGCACTTGAGGGAAGAAGTAAAAGGATAGAGATTGGATCACATTTAAACTAGATTGAAACATGTTAAATGTTCAAAGGTTTCGGAGAGGTTTAGTGAGATCTTGGAGAGAGAAAGAACTGAAAGAAATCCGTGCAAAAAGAGTTATCAAAATAGTTGGAAGTGACACACTATTTATAGGAGCTGAAAAATAGCTGTCAGGAAACGGCGGTCCCAGATATATTAGGGGGCCGTCAGATATTTAAGGGGGCCGTCGGCCTATTTAAGGGACCATCCCGATAGACGCTCCTGTTTTGTTTTTGTTCTTTTTGTTGAGGAATGTTTATTTCTGGATGAGCTTCACTATTCAGTTTTGTTTGGGGGAAAATTTTGAATTTCAAATTTATGTTTTTAAATTAAACAAAAAAATTTTATTTGAAAAACTATTTTGTGTAATATAATTTTTGAGAATTGCTGTTGTTATATTTTATTAATTATAAAATATAGACAAAATAACTTATTTCTTTTGATCATTCCAAACAAGTTTATGTTTGTTTGTACATACCTTATTGTGATTTACGCGTCAGGTGAAACAAACATCGGTGTTGATGCAGATTTGAGATGTCGAGAGATGTTGATGTATGTATGTGACCACTTCTGACTACACTCTTTAGTGTATAGTAAATATATATAAAATATACTTATAAATATATAAAAAGAAGGGTAGGAATCAAAAGGTCTCAGTTATAGTAACCTGGAAGTATGATTCCCGGGTCGCTATCCCCGATGAGGAAAGCAATCGAAAGTCGAGAGTCGTTTTGAGAATCAATGTTTGAATGGGATAAGATTGATATTGTTTTTCTAAATTCTACAATAAAAATAAGGCAAAAACTTAAAAATATACATTAAGGAAAACAAATTTTAGCTTAAAACGTAAATCGGAATAACTAAACTGAGATAAAATACCCTAAATTTCCAAAAAATAAACTTTAATATGCATTTTTTCTCTTTTATTAGTCTTAATTAACTAAAAAGTAAGTTTATAGAAAATTAGAACAAAAACGGAGTTGTTTTGGGCTTATAAACACGTAAAAACGGTTTGAAGGGAATGAAATCCCGTTGCTTTTAAAAAATGAAATTTTGAAAATTAAACCCACGGAAGCAAACACATATTTTTCCTAGGGTACTTATATGATAAATGAAAAATTTTCTAAAAAAGAATTATTATTTTTTTTTATTTTTTATAAATTTTTTTTCGAAATAAAAACGATTTTAAAGAAAATTAATATAATTAAGAATACTAAACAATTTTATAAAAATTATGAAAAAATATTATGATAATTGCTTGAATTTAATAAGGTACTCTAAGAAAATAAGTTGGGAAACACGCTTATCAAAAAGCTGTGAAATAAGCTAAACAGCTTGATTGTACGAAAGGTAGCTTAATAAAAGGTATATAAAATATAAGATTATGCAAAGTTTTGAATGAAAAAGATCCAGGGCGCGTTGGTTGAGTGTGTTGTGTGTGGTGTGTTATAAAGGTGAGGAGGGTAGAGGTCGTGGGTTCGAGCCTTGCTCACCCACGATTTCCCCTCTTCCCTTTTTTATTTTTTTTTGAAAACTTTTTAACTCAGCTTATAAATAAGCTGTAAAAACACAACTTTAATGAAGACAATATTTTTCAAAACTCAAAAATAAGTACGAAATAAGTACTTTTAAATTGACAATAAATACTTAAAAACTACTAGTCAAAAAAAAAACTAACTGTTTGCATTTTTAAGGAGAATAAGCAATTAAAAATAAAAAAATAAGCTAAAACAGACAAAAAGCTAGGTCTAAAAAGCACATAAGAACAAAAATAAGCACAAATGATAAGCTAGATAGACAGAAAAGCTAAAAAAGCTTAAAAACACTTAAAATTCACACTATAATGCAAATAAGCTCAAATAAGCTATATATGGCAAAACCAAATAGCTTAAAATTGGGCTTTTCTATACTAACTTAATAAGGTGAGCTAAACCTAAAATAAGCAATAGCAATAAGCAGATAAGTAAAATAAAGAAAAGAAATAAGCACTTATGGTGTAACTGTTAACCCAAACAGCCCTATAAGACAACTTTAGGCTTCAATTTCTATAAGCTAAAAAGATTCTAATAGAAAAATGGGCTATATACAAGCTTATAAACCTAAGACCTACGGCTACTTAAAAATACTTTGAAAGGAGTTTGAGAAAACAATGCTTATTAGATAAAAGGCTATTGAAAACAGCTTCTTCACACAAAGCATATGCTGAGTGAACCTTTTATTTTGAAAATGGATAATTGCAAACTTGAGCCTTAAAAAACAGATTAACAGATAAGTGATTTTTTGTAAAAATAACTTTAAACAATTAACAATACTAGATCTATTGTATGCTTAAAATACTAAGTCTAGTTTATACTATTACCCTCTGATTTGTAATATTGAAAAAGGGACTATGCAGGGAGCACAAATTATGCCACAAATCAACTAGACAAAGTGCAGGTAAGAAACCCATTCTATCAATTATCAATCACTTAATCTAGAGCCAGAAAAGCACAAAACTAAAACTAGAATTTACTTGGCTAAAATTGATAAAAGAACTGATTAAAAGGCATATGACAAAATTACAACCTAAGCAACACTATTAACTTAGGAATATAAACTAGAATAAACTATTTTTAAACTTATTAATCCTACTATAAACTACTTATAAAACTAAATTTTGAGTTTAAAAATGAAATTAAAGGACCAAAATGGTCACTTGCAGTACATAACTCTAAGTTATGTATGCTATGCCAAACACCCCATTATTTCTTTTTAAAATCATTTTATGCTTATATAATTGTCGAATTAATGATTAATTATCAGATACCAAATATTAACAAGCTTTTAACAGACCTAATAAGCATATATAAGCAGACAAATAAGCAGAACAATAAGTTGTAACACTTAAGCTAAAAATTTTTAGTATTTTGCTTATTTTAAGACAGAAATATTTAAACTAAGAATTAATACTTAAGTTTTAACACAATAAGCATATAAGCACTATAATAAGCATTCATTAGCAAAATAAAAAAGAAATAAGCAAGCGATAAGTACAATTAAACTAAAATGCAGGTTTAAGCTAAGTATTAAAAACAGAAATGGTAGATTGAGAACTTACATAAACCTTTGCACAAACAAGGCTGTCAAATGCTCTAAGAGCTATCAACAAGCTCTAGCTTATCACAAGGATAAAGCTTTCACTATATCTTTAAGTTCAGTAACATCGGGAGAAATATCGTGGGTAGAAGTGCTCAAACTTACTTTTGCAACAACCGGTTTTTTACGTGAATTACAAACTTTGGATTTGCTTTCAATGATTCTTAGGGAATCACGAGGCATTTTATCCAAAAAGTTACCACCCGCGGCGGAATTTAATGAATCTTGATCATTAGAGTATATGCACCGAGTGAAAACGCAATGAAATAAAATCAACAGACGTACTACGACAAATGAACACATAAAAAAATATCAATACAAAAGACATAAATTCTTATACCAATTATCGCCTTTACTCGAAAGACCAAATTAAATAATCTTTTTATAAAAATTAATTTAAATTAAGAAAGTCACTTTAAGTAAAAAAAATCATTTTAAATAATAATAAAATTGTCTTAAATGTAATCTTTGAAAAATTCATTCTGGTTGTCATAAAAAAATCTAGAGATGGTTATCTAATGGTGTATCGTACCTTACCACTATGAATCACTTTAAACCAGCTTTTTATAATAAAATAAAATTTATTAAACCACTTAAAAAATTTCATATCCTATTTGTATAGACCATTTAAACATATTCTTTTTACAAAGATCATTTTAAACACAGTTTTTTTTCAAACACTAACACAATACTTCCAAAGAGTTTTTATAATTAGACATCAATTATGAAATATGTTACTCAAACAAATGACACCATAATACCAACAGGGATCGTAAAACACCGTACAGACTCTAACACAATTCTATTGTTTGAAAACGAAAGAAAATACCAGGAACCATATACTCAAAATAAAATCAAACGAACTCGTACAAGAAAACTCATGCAAGACGTTACGTACCCAAAAGAAAACGTAAGGTCTTATCCAAAATAACGATCAACAGAGCAAACCTAAAAGCATCAATACTAACACGTCGCCAACGGGTTATGAAAACCAAGGGATACAACCAATGGAGTAATAATCCACACTAATATGCTTGGAACAATTAGTGCTTAAAAGAAATGTTTGATACTCATACGAGTAATCAATGCAATGAAAGAACTAATGAAACGCGGCTATATCTGAAAAAGCAAATTCTGAACAACCGATATACATCGAGACGTCGAATAGGAAAATCAGGTATCCTTACTAACAAAGTACGATGAAGGGATACTAAGCTTGGACTTAGGAAATCCGAACAAACAACCGAGCAAACGAGCAACCTCTATAATAGCAATACTAGGTATCCAGAAATACTAGATAGAAGGGAAACTTACAATCTATACAACTCAACTTAACACATAAAAGATGCTCCATAAAATAACTACTTACTTATATCAAATTGAAATCGAAACGACATAAAGGAACGAAAGTCTCGCAACGACTTTGATCACTTCTGACTACACTATTTAATATATAGTAAATATATTTAAAATATACTTATAAATATATAAAAAGAAAGGTAGGAATCAAAAGATCTCAGTTATAGTAATCCAGAAGTATGATTCCCGGGTCGTTATCCCTGATGAGGAAAGCAATTGAAAGTCGAGAGTCATTTTGAGAATCGATGATTGAATGCAATAAGATTGATATTGGTTTTCTAAAACTACGAGAAAATTAAGGAAAAACTTAAAACTACTTTAGGAAAAACAAATTTTAGCTAAAAACGTAAAACGGAAACCCTAAACTATGACTAAAAATCCTAAATTTCCAAAAATAAACTTAAAATGAATTTTTCACTTTTAATAGACTCTAATTAACTAAAAGGTAAGATTAAATAAAACTAGAATGAAAGCGGAGTTGATTTGAGCTTAAAAACACGAAAAACGTGAACGAGAATGAATCCCGTTCTTTAAAAAGTAAAATTTTGCATATTAAACCCTACGGAAGCAAAACTATTTTTCCTAGGAACTAAATGATAAAAGAAAATTTTCTAAAAAAGAATTATATTTTTTTGATTTTTTTATAATTTTTTATGAATTAAAAATGAATTTAAAGAAAATTAAATATAAAAAATACTAAACATTTTATAAAAATTATGAAAAATAGCTTGAACAATAAGGAATCTAAGAAAAATAAGTTGGGAAACACAGCTTATAAAATAAGCTGTGAAATAAGCTAAAACAACTTATTGTACTAAAAGTGCTAAAAGGTATATAAAAGATAGATTATGCAAAGATAGAATGAAAAAGACCCCAGGGCGCGTTGGTTGAGTGTGTTGTGTGTGGTGTGTTATAAAGGTGAGGAGGGTAGAGGTCGTGGGTTCGAGCCTTACTCACCCACGATTTCCCCTTTTCCCTTTTTTATTTTTATTTTTGAAAACTTTTTAACTCGGCTTATAAATAAGCTGTAAAAACACAACTTTAATAAAGATAATATTTTTCAAAACTCAAAAATAAGCATGAAATAAGCAATTTAAAATGACAGAAATGCTTAAAAACTACTAAGTCCAAAAAAAACTAACTGTTTGAATTTTTTAAAGAGATTAAGCAAATAAAAAAGACAAATAAGCTAAAACAGACAATAAGCTATGTCTAAAAAGCACATAAGAACAAAAATAAGCACAAATGATAAGCTAGATAGACAGAAAAGCTAAAAAGGCTTAAAAACACTTAAAATTCACACTAGAAAGCAAATAAGCTCAAATAAGCTTATGGCAAAACCAAATAAGCTAAACTGGGTTTATACTAACCTAATAAGCTAGTCTAAACCTAAATAAGCAATAACAATAAGCAGATAAACTAAAATAAGCCAAATGTACCTTTTGACCAAAACTAATAAGCCAAAAGGCCAATAAGGACTTTTCTAGCTTAAAAATAAGCTAGGAAACAGATCCTTATGGCTTAGTGGCTTATACCACTAAGAAGCTTGGCCAAAAAGCTACTTAAATCCACAATCAAAAGAGAGTTTGAAACACAAATAAGCACTTAAAAAGCTTGATGAAAAAGCTGTTCATAATGATTCAACACTTAGAAAATTTTTTGGAATCTTAACAAGTTAGCACTTTTGAGCTTAAAAATAAGCAACCTAATGGATCCTTATGAACTTATAAGCTGAAAACAGATGAAGATTAATCCTCAAAGAACAAGTATCAACAACAGAAAAACAATTTGAAATCAAGAATAAGCCACAATGATCATATCAAAAAGCAGTTTCTTCATTTTTCAACACTTATGTAAACTTTTGACAGGTTATGACCAAACACAAACCAACAATTGCAGGTCTTATGGACTTTGTTTTAGCACTCAAACAAACACAAAAACATCACAAATGCACAAGGTTTAAGAGCCCAATCACACAAGAAGATAAAATGAACTTTTAAAACTCACAGATTCAAACTACTTATAGAACTAACTTTGAAAATGAGATTTAGGCAATGACATCCTTTAAAAACTACTTTAATCTGCCTAAATTAACTAATTAAAACTAACTTAGTACCCCAACCCATTAAAAACATAGTTTTGACCCATTTTCAATGTTAACCCAAACACTCCTTTAAACACTTAAAATGCTTTTTGAACTTGATTTAGACTGATTTAAGCTACAAACTACCAAGACCAGATAGTAAACAGCTTATAACAATCTAAATGAACATATTTCAACAATCCAATAAGCAAAAACAATAAGCTAACAACTAATGCTAATTTTTTTGGTTTTTATGACTTTTTTGTATTAAAAACATGAAAAGTAAGATCTAGACAAACAATTGAACTAAGTAAGCATTAAACACAAATAATAAGTAATTATAAGCTAATATAAACTGTAATAAGCAAATAATAAGCAGTATGAAACAGATTAAAGCTAATAGAGGAAATTTAAGCTTAATTGTAAAGAAGAAACTTACAGGAGCCTTTGCTCTAAACAAGGCTAAGATAAAACCCAAGTGAGCTATCAACAAGCTCTAGCTTATCACAAGGATAAGCTAGTAAAGTCCAATAAGCTCTTCCAGGGTAAGCTTATCATCCAAAGCAACCAAATCCATCCATAGCTTAGGTATTAAACTGAATTTAGATTTAAGTAAATTAATGATCAAATTTACTTCTATCTTAGCTTATAGACTAAGATGAGCTAAGATGAACTTATAAGAGCTTATGTAACAATAGCAGCTTATTTAAACCATATTTTGCATATTAAGTAAAACGGATTAAAACTCAGTATGATAAGTAAACTTGAACTTTTATTAATAAAAACATATTACAAAGCTTTTAAATGAAAATTACAAGTATTTAAATGACATTAAGCTGAAAATTACAATAAGCTACAAGCTAATTTTTACACTACTCCTAGTTAAGCTAGATTCTTCCTGTGAATGAGGATGCCCTTGTATTTATAGCCCGAGAAGAAGCTTATAGGTCCTCAAGTCAGTTAGACGCTCCTTTGATCTTGGCCCTTGAATCATTTTAATCACTGGATCCATTTTCTCAACCGTTGGATTGATTTGATAAGCACAAGGATTGCCAACGTGGCATTCCGTGTGTCAGACCCCTTTGTGCTTCTTTTGCATTAGATTTAGTACAAAATCCCAATCATTGGAGTGTTTCTTTCTGTGCTTGGACCAATAAGAGCTCTTAATGACGTATAACTCTGCCACATCGTACCTTTTCACTTGAATTGTTGAGCCACGTCCTCAATTTCAATTTACCCCATGATTTTGACACGAGGTAAATCGAAGGAGACAATGAATAGTAACAAATGGAATTTTCGCGCCCTCTTTCTTTTTATATCTTTGTTTAACCACAGGAGTGTGTATAGGTTTGACTTGGGCTCGTGTATAAAAGATTGGGCCACAAGTGAGGTTCGGGCTTGTTTATAAGGTTTTAAGGATTTTTAGGAGATAACGAATGTTATCTCTTATAATATAAAGAGATAACGGTGTTAGGGCTTTAAGGGTTATTTTTGAATTAAGGGTTAACTATGAGGGACTGTTTTGGGTATTTTGGGGTTTTGACTTCACATGTTTGACCAGGGTTGACCAAGGATTGACTATGTTGACCATTGATAAATACTTCCGGCTCTTTTGCACTCTTTTCGTTCCCATGTCCGTGTTTGTCCGGCTTTGACCGTTTTCTTGTGATTTTTGCATTATCCGTACCTACACATTCACAAACAACAAAATACACAAATACAAGTATATTTTTGCACATTATGATCATTTTAAGGGTCAATTTGGATATAAAAAGGATATGTGATTTCTCACATATCAAAATTCCCCAAACTAAGCGATTGCGTGTCCTCACGTAATATTATATGCTCTAAAACCAAATACCTCAAAAACTTCCCCAAACTAAATCTTTGAAAAGTAGCAATAACTTTTATGGGGAGAGTTTTTAAGAAATCACAAGATTTAAAACACCCTATTTTCTCCTTTTCAAAACTTTTTCCATTTTTTTTAGAATAAACTTAGAATTTTTCGACTTTCGTTATTTCCATAACTGTTAGGGATCATAGAACAAGATGCATTTCGATCCGAGAATGCCCCAAAAAGGATAAATTCATCGTCCTCGACTTTTCACTTGCTCCAAACCAAGCTTAAAACGAAATCATAGTTAAATATCAGTAAAGATGCTAACACTACTCATATTTGCAACTTGTGAACTTTTCACTCCCGACAATTATTATATCTTAGGTGAATGTGCTATTTTGAATTTCAACTTTGGATCAATGTTTTGCAAAATTTTATGCTTCCTGTTCCACTCGAGAATAATGAGTATGAAGGCGAGATCATCCCATGTAGCGATTTTTCGTGTTTATCGGAACATCCACCTTGGCGGCTTAAGTGACCAGGCTTTTGACACCCCACAGAGACTAGTATCGGGACTCACGGACCTTAAGTTTCAAAATCTCTCAGGTTTCCCGTATATACATAGCTTTTTAAAATAAAATAGAATAGTCAAAGTTCAAAAGCATATTTGAATTTAACAAAAAGAAATCTATTTAATTCAAACTTAATATTAAATATTTATGCAATTGTAACCCTCGACCTTTTAGAAGGCTGCAACATCGGTTGTGAGCCGGCAAGATGCAGCAAACTTTTATCAGTCTCGGATTTTTATTCTTACTATGGGCTTTCTTTAGAAGACTACCACATCGGTTGTGAGCCGGCAAGAGGTAGTAAACTTTTATCAACCCACAACTTTTATTTAATTATATTTTCTATCATTTAATCATCATCATCATTTTTTTATATTACTTTATATAGAAGACTTCTTTTTGAAAAATTCAAGTATAAGTTTGAACTAAGACTAAAATTTTGCTATATTCTACATAAAAATTGTTGATTTAAGTTTAATTTCCAAAAACAGCACGTATATTAATCCGGTTAAGAGCTTATGGGAGAAAAAGCCACAAATTACATACATGAGCTCTTAAGATTTCCAAATAATCCTTGCTTAGCATCCAACTCATACTTAACTCTATCATTTTTCGTTCTTCGCGAATTTCCGCGAACGCTTAGCCTAAAAGTTAAGGAACAAGCTAGAGCTCAACACGCTCGATCGGGTCAAAATTTATTCTTATTCTACCCAGCAGGAAAGTCAAAAATTGTGACAAAACACTTAAAAAAATTTAAATTTTTGTGGAAAAACAGGGTACGTGAGAACAACAAGAAACGAAAGAGTACAAGCCTCCTCACATCACAGTAGAAATAAGAAATAAAATAATAAAAGGATAAGCATGGGGTACCTCCCACGAAGCGCTTGTTTAGGGTCACTAAGCTTGACCCAATCCCCACATTCATTTGTCCTTGGGGAAGGTTTTTGAGATCCGGGACAACCAATTGTGGTACGTCCCCTCCAAAGTAGTGCTTAATTCGATGACCGTTTCACCTTGAAATTTGGCCCGAGTTTTGAGATAACTCAACGTGTGCCATATAGAAAAACTTGGTATTGGTGAATGGTCTGGACTAACATGATTTTAATTTTGCCTGAGACATCATTCTAACTAGAGTTAAAGAGGAGGACTTGTTCACCGACTGTTGAAAATGCGGTTTTTGATCTTTGTGTCATGAATCCTCTTTGTTTTTCTTTATTGATCAAAGAGTTCTCATAGGCAAGATTCTCGAAAGATCATTTATTCATTTGAGTTGTTGAACTTTTACAATGATCGCCCGCGGTCTCAAGGTCAAAGTTTGCATGCTTTAAGGCCTAGTAGGCTTTATGCTCGAGCTCGATCGGTAGATGACATGCCTTTCCGTACACGAGCTTGTATGGGGTGCACCCGATGGGTGTTTTGTAAGAGGTATAAAAGGCCCAGAGTGCGTCATCTAATTTATCCGACCAAGAGGGCATGGGTTTTCGCTTACGGTCCTTTCAGAATTTGTTTCAAGCACGATTGGATACTCAACATTGCACACTTGTTTGTGTGATACTTCGGTGGAGAGAGTCGGTGAGTAATCCATATTTAAGCATTGACCTTGCAAAAACTGACTCATTGCAAAAATGTGTTTCGCATATTATTATGATAGACGAGGTGCGCACCGATTCGGCCAAAAGAGATTTTAAGAAATTTAGCAAATTACTCGGGCGTCGTTTGTGGGAGCGCTTTCGCTTCAACCCATTTTGACAAGTAGTCGACTGCCACGAGTATATATTTGTTCCCTCTTGAAGACGGGAACGGCCCCATGAATTCCTTGCCCCATACGTCAAAGCATTTTCACCAAACTTGGGATGGAAATTTTTGAGGCATTTCATCCGTGTGAAATTTTTCCTTGACGATGACAAGTTTAGAGTGTTACTTCGGACTTGGGACCCAAGTCATATGGGCATCTTTGTAAAACGTGGGCAATAAAATCCTGAGTCAAAAACCTTTTTGGCGGTGTAGTTGGCATCGTAATGTCCCCCGGTGGGTCCACTATGGCAAGCTTTGAGGATGTCAATAGCTTCTTTGGCTGCAACACCACCGAACGAATCATCTGATCCCAATATTTGAACAAATAGGGGTCGTCCCAAAAGTAATGTTTAACATCCTTGAAAGCTTGTTTCCTTTTTGTTGAGACGACATCTCTTTAAACAATGAAATTCCCTGTGTGGTAATTTGCTATAATCGGCCAAACCACGGGGTAGTTGGAGTCACCTCTAAGAAGTCGACAATATTAAGGTCTCGAGAGGAAATAAAAAAAATTTTTTCATTCACCTCCTTTGGGTCAAGAACATTTTCATACGGGTTTTCTAATCGGGAAAGATGATCGGCCGCGAGATTCTTGGCTCCTTTTGTGTCAATTACATTGAATTGAACACTCTTGAGGGGGAGAACCCACCGGAGCAATCTTGCCTTGGAATCTTTTTTAGCAAAGAGATATTTTAGGGCAGAGTGATCCGTATACACTACGCTTTTGTTCAAGATGAGTTAAGATCAGAATTTTTCAAAGGCATACACCCGGCTAACATTTCTTTCTCCGTCGTGGTTTTTATGCGATTCCGCATCGTTCATTGTTTTACTAGCATAGTTATAGGCCTAAACTGTTTTTCATGACGTTTCCCAAGACTTGCACCTATGGGCAAAGGTCGCAATGCATCGCACATAAGCTTAAAGGGTTGGTCCTAGTCTAGAGCAATCAAGATTGGAGCTTCGGTAAGTTTTTTTCTTTAATGTTTGAAAAGCTGAATACAATCATCGAAGAAAATGAATGGGGTATTCTCTCAAGAAAGATGAGTCATCAGTCGGAATTTTGGAAAAAATCCTTAATGGAAACCGTCGGTAGAGAAAAACGGAATGACAGAGAAAACTATGTAACACCTTTTACAGTAGTGGGATGTGGTAATTTAGCAATCACATCAATTTTGGCTTTATCAACCTCAATCCCTTTTTTGGAAATCTTATAGCCAAGGACAATGCCTTCTTTTACCATAAAATAACTTTTTTCCCAATTAAGACAAAGATTGGTGTCTTCACACCTTTGAAGCATCTTGTCTACACGAGAGAGAGGAAATCTTGTATGAATTCCCTATGACCGAAAAGTCGTCCATGAAGACTTCCATCGTTTTTTCGATCATATCATGAAGATTAGCCATATACACATCTTGGTAATGTGCCCGGTTGCATTGCCATAGCCAAAAGGCAAGCGGCGGTAGGCAAACGTTCCATAAGGACATATGAATGTTGTATTTTCTTGATCATGAGGGTCGATGGGAATTTGAAAGTATCTCGAGAAACCATCGAGAAAACAATAGTACTCGTTTCCCGCTAATCTCTCAAGCATTTGATCCATAAACGGTAGTGGAAAGTGGTCTTTATGAGTGGCTTCATTTAACTTTCGGTAGTCAATACATACACGCCATCCCGTAACCAATCGAGTCAAAATTAATTCATTTTCATCATTTTCAACAATGGTAAAACCACCCTTTTCGGTACGCAATGTACATGGCTTACCCAAGGACTATCCGAGATCGGGTAAATTAATCCGGCGTCTAGAAGTTTTTCAACCTCCTTTTTGATGACATCGTGGATTTTTAGATTAACTCGTCTTTGGTGTTGAACCGCCGGTTTGTAGTCCTCTTCCATAAGAATCTTGTGAGTACAAAATTCCCGGTTAATACCCTTGATATCGGAGAGTTTACAGGTGATGGCTCGCTTGTGTGACTTCAAAACCTTTATGAGAGCGGCTTTTTCCTCGATACTCAAGTCTTTAGCAATTGTGACTGGTAACTTATTGTCACCTTCCAAAAATGCGTATTCGAGATGAGGAGGTAAGTCCTTGAGTTCGACCTCGGGAGGTTCATCAATTGAAGATTTATCAGTTTTAGCTTCACAAATTTTAAGTTCTTTTCGAATTTCAGGCAAATAGTTTCCTTGGTTGGGAGGAGGTGATGGATCATCATTGAGAAATGATTCAAGAAGTAGAATATCCCCCTCTGGGTCATAGTAAGAGTCATCAACTTCCGGTGAAGTTGGATCATCTTCAAGAGCGAGAAAAGCATCAACTTCCTCAAGAAGAAAATCACTATATGAAAGAGTGAGAGTTAGTGAAGAGGTAGAAATGATCGGGTCATAATAAGGAGTGGGATTGCCACTTGCGATCACATCAGAGAAACCGAGAACTTCTTGAGAATACTCCTCACAAGCCATTTCAATAACGTCGATTCGGTTCGCCGTCATATCATCGTAATTAGAAGAATATCTTGAAGTTTGGTCAAGATTGAATGTTATGGCTTCTTTTCCAACACGAAGAGTTAATTCTCCTTCGTAAACATCAATCAAAGCACGTCCGGTCTTTAAAGGGCATCTCCTGAGAATTAGGAAAAGTCGGGAATCGGCATCAATAGTCTACGACTACAAGTCGCCGAGATTTTGAATTTCCTACTTTAAGGTTAAAACAATCTTCAGCAATATCGATAGGTTTTTTTGTATGCGAACGATCTGCAAGGTTCAAGAGTTATACTTGTAGGTGTGAGCTCAAGAAGAGAAAGGCATTTTCCACAAGGATAATGCTTAAGCTTTATGCTAGCACCAAGATCGGCCAAGGCTAAGCACTCATCCATTCCGGGAAAATCACATGGTATTAGAAATTTGCCGGGGTCTCTAAGTTTTTCTGGTAACTTGTTTAAGATAACCGCTGAACAATGCTCATTCAAAGGAGTCCTAGCCATTTCACTTAATTTTTCTTTGTTTCCGATTAAGCTTTAGAGTCGAGCAAAATTTTGCATAAGAATCAAAGGCATCCACTAAAACGAATTTGAAACTCATATCTTGAAGATTTTCTAGGGATTTCTCAACTTGGTCGTTAGCTTTTTCACGGCGCTTTTCATCATTACGTCTCGAAGGATATGGAATTGACGGTTTTGGGTTAGGCATCGGAGCACTAACGGGATCAACAACGGGCTTAGAATTTGGTACTTGAGATTGAACTTGGACAACCGGAGGTTGGACGTCTTTGGTACTTCCGTTATTAGTAGGAAGCACCGTGTCCTTTGTCACCTCGGGTTCACGTTCCACTACTTTAGGAGGAGATGAAGTAGTAGGAATCGTGGGTCCTTGATAAGCAACACCACTTCGGGTGGTAATACCTTTCAAATCTACCTTCGGGTTAGTAATGGTGTTACTAGGGAGTGTCCCTGAACCTGAAGTAGAAGCGGTATTGGAATTCACAAACTTAGAAAGCATGTCCGTTAAATTAGTCATTTGATTTTGCAAATTTTGATTCTGATTTGCTAATTTTTCATTCCAATGGATCATTAGCTTTGACATATTTTTGAATATCATCCTTAGGTTGAGTTTGGTGAACCGGGGGTTGATTAATCAGAGTTCAGTAAATTTGGCTTCTTTGATTAACCGGGGGTTGGTAGGTGGAAGCTTGGTTGTAATTATTTCCCCGGTTTTGGTTGTAACGGTTTTGGTTATTTCCTTGGTTGTTTTGATTGTTTTGAACAAGAGGAAAACAGGAGGTCGAATTTGATTAGCAATTGGGGCTCGGTAACTGGTATTTCCTTGATTGAAATTAGTTGCTGCTGCTTGGGAAACATACTCTTGAATATTGTCACGATAAACGTTGCCATTGGTGGCGGGACAATTTTGGTAAAAATGATTACCACCACAAGTAACACAACTTTCCTCGACCGCTTTGACTGGAGTGAGAGCTTGGGTTTGGTTTTTCTTTTCGAGAAGTAAAGCTTTCACCATATCTTTAAGTTCAGCAATATGAGAGAGAAAATACCAGGAGTATCTACTACACGAACTCACTTTTGCAACAACCGGTTTGTTACATGAATTACAAACTTTTGGATTTGCTTTCAATGATTCTTAGGCAATCACGAGGCATTTTATCCAAAAAGTTACCACTCGCGGCGGAATTCAATGAATCTTGATCATTAGAGTTCAAATCATTATAGAAAGTATCGAGTTGATGCAACTCTGAAAATCCATGATGTGGGCATGCTCGAAGAAGATCATTGAATCGGTCTCATGCCTCGTAGAAAGTTTCATCAAATCGTTGTTGAAATCTCGTGATTTCATTTAGAAGATTTGTTGTTTTGGGAGGAGGAAAAAATTTGTTGATGAATTTCGAAACAAGATATCCCATGTGAGAATTCGACGAAGGGGGTTCTTTTTCAAGCAAATCGGGCTGCACCCTTTAGAGGAGAAAATAGGACAAAGTATAGCTTTACCGACGTAATCGGGGGACGTTCGGGAATTCATCGTAGAAGTGAATCTTGTTGAAATAACGGATGTGAGGCTATGTAGGGTCTCTTATTGTCATGTCCGAATAATTGTTTGTGTTGAAGAGGGTAAGCAAAGCCGTGCTTTAAGCTTCCCAAAAAAACAAAAAAAAAATAGTTTGTCCGCGGTGATTTCGGGCACAAGATGGCATTCTCGTAACCACGGTGGGTGCTTTCGAGTAATTGAGCCATGGTACGATTTCATCCATTGTAACTTAGGGGAATAGGGTTCAATAAGATAAAATGGTTCAACAAAAGTCGGATTGACTTGTTGTTGTTGACGGTTAGAATTACGAGATTAAGAGCGAGTGCGCATCCACTAAAATGTAAAGAGAAAATTTATACTAATTTTTTATTTTTTATTTATTATTTTTAACAATGAATTTTAAATACCGACAATGAGATAAGACACTTAAACCTAATAATCAACTTGCTTCTCGGTAACTCTTCAAAAGAAAAACGCACAAAAGAGTTTGTTTAACTTTCGAAGGTGAGCCGTACGTCGCAAGAGACACAAAAGGTAAGTTTTTTATCTTTGGTTCGGGAACTTATTGATGGATAATACTTTAATTGAAAGTATTATTGTTGGTGTTCTTTTTACCACTCTGGTGGAATTTATTTTATTATTTTTTTTGTTTTTATGGATAATGTTTTTATGTTTTTGGTTTTTCTTTTTTTATTTAGATTTTTGGTTTTATATTTTAATTATACAAATAAAAGAAAATAAAAAATATTTTTGTATTTTTTTATATGAAAATAAACAAAATAACATCTCTTAGAAGGATCTTTAAACAAAAAATTTCAAAAGACAAAGAAGATTCACGATTCAAAAATCAAAAACCGAGAATTCCATGTTAGTGATTGTGTTCTTCTTTTTAATTCTAGATTGAATATTTTCTCGGGCAAATTGAAATCTCGTTGGTCCGGCCCGTTTACAATTACTAAAGTGTTTCCTTATGGCACCGTTGAGTTATCCCAACCCAACGGTCCCAACTTCAAGGTAAACGGGCATCAGATCAAGTTCTACCACGAAGATGACATCCCTACTATGGATGTCCCGGATCTTCGTCTTTTCCCCATGAACAATGATCACTTCTGACTACACTCTTTAATATATAGTAAATATATATAAAATATACTTATAAATATATAAAAAGAAGGGTAGGAATCAAAAGATCTCAGTTATAGTAATCCGAAAGTATGATTCCCGGGTCGTTATCCCCGATGAGGAAAGCAATTGAAAGTCGAGAGTCGTTTTGAGAATCGATGTTTGAATGGGATAAGATTGATATTGTTTTTCTAAAACTACGAGAAAATTAAGGCAAAAACTTAAAACTACTTTAGGAAAAACAAATTTTAGCTAAAAACGTAAAACGGAAACCCTAAACTGTGACTAAAAACCCTAAATTTCCAAAAATAAACTTAAAATGAATTTTTCACTTTTAATAGACTCTAATTAACTAAAAAGTAAGATTAAAGAAAACTAGAATGAAAACGGAGTTGATTTGAGCTTAAAAACACGAAAAACGTGAACGGGAATGAATCCCGTTCTTTAAGGTAAACGGGCATCGTGATCAAGTTCTACCACGGAGATGACATCCCTATATGGATGTCCCGGGATCTTCGTCTTTTCCCATGTACAATGATCACTTCTGACTACACTCTTTAATATATAGTAAATATATATAAAATATACTTATAAATATATAAAAAGAAGGGTAGGAATCAAAAGATCTCAGTTATAGTAATCCAGAAGTATGATTCCCGGGTCGTTATCCCCGATGAGGAAAGCAATTGAAAGTCGAGAGTCGTTTTGAGAATCGATGCTTGAATGGAATAAGATTGATATTGGTTTTCTAAAACTATGAGAAAATTAAGGCAAAAACTTAAAACTACTTTAGGAAAAACAAATTTTAGCTAAAAACGTAAAACGGAAGCCCTAAACTGTGACTAAAAACCCTAAATTTCCAAAAATAAACATAAAATGAATTTTTTACTTTTAATAGACTCTAATTAACTAAAAGTAAGTTTAAGAAAACTTGAATGAAAAACGGGGGTGATTTGAGCTTTTAAAAACACGAAAAAAACGTGAACGGGAATGACTCCGTTCTTTTTAAAAAAGTGAAAAATTTTGCAAATTAAAACCTTCTACGGAAGCAAAACTATTTTTCCTAGGAACTATATGGTAAAAGAAAATTTTCAAAAAAAGAATTATATTTTTTTGACTTTTTTATAATTTTTTATGAATTAAAAACGATTTTAAAGAAAATTAAATATAAAAAAATACTAAACGTTTTATGAAAAATCTGAAAAAATTATGAAAATAGATTGAACATAAAGGAATTTAAGAAAAATAAGTTGGGAAACTCAGCTTATCGAATAAGCTGTGAAATAAGCAAAAACAACTTATTATACTAAAAGAGCTAAATCGTATATAATTAATGATATTGTAAAGTTTTTATACCAGATGAAGCTTATGTAGCATGTGGGTTGTGTATTGTGGGGGTTAAAATACTTGGTGAGGGTGGTAGAGGTCCTGAGTTCGAGCCTTGCTCACCCGGGGTTTCCCACAATCCCAAGTGTTTTTATTTTCGTCATTTTTTTATAACTTTTTAGAAAACTTGAAAATAAGCACTTTTTACAAAGCAACCTTTTTTATAAACCTCAAATAAGCACATAAATAAGCTAAGTAAGACAAAAATAAGCCAAAATGCTCTAAGTCCTAAAAACTAACTGTTTGTATTTTTTAGGAGAATAAGCAACTAAGAATGACAAATAAGATAAAACAAACAATAAGCTATGTCTAAAAAACACATAAGAACAAAAATAAGCACAAATGATAAGTAGTATAGACAGAAAGCCTAAAAAGGCTTAAATTCACATTGAAATTTACAATGGGCTTATACCCAATAAGATAAAATGGGCTTATATAAACCTAATAAGCTAATCTAAACCTAAATAAGCAAATTCAATAAGCAGATAAGTTAAAATAAAGAAATAAGCACTCATGGTGTAAACTGTTAACCAAACAGTCCCTAAGGGGAACTTTTGAGCTTTAATTTCTATAAAGCTAATGCATCTTATGACTTTCTAGCTGTATACATCTAAAACCTTAACCAAATAGCACATAGAACGCTTTAAAAATCATTTGAAAATCAATTACTCAATGAAAAAGTGGCTTGAAAACAACTTATTGTACTTAGAACACTTAGTAACTCTTGGTTTTAAAAATGAACAATGCATATTTTTAAGGCTAAAAACAGATATCAAAGTAAGCTAATTATTGAAAAACAAGTTTAAACTAATGTAGAGTAACCTATAAGCTACTTGTAAACCTAATTTGAAAAGCTAAAACCACTTATACTACTAAAAATTAAGATTAAAAATTGGCTATTTTTTTGTTTTTCTCTTAAATCTGATGCAATTGACATTTTAACTCTAAAACTTTGAAATAACTAGTGCAGACCTACAATCTAATTTCTAACATCTATAAATCATATAACTAAGAGTAAATAAAGCAAAACTAACAATTAAAACAGACTTGAGCCTAAGATGCTAATGAAACTGATAAGAACTTATCAAATTCAACCTAGCAACTATCAACTTAAGGAAAACTAGACTAAACCTATTTAAACTTATTAATCCTACTCTTATAAACCTAAATTTTTAGATTAAAAATGAAAATGAAGGACCAAATGGCCTATAGCAGTACTAACTCTTAGTTAGTACTGTTATGCCAAACACCCCCTTATTTCCTTTAAAACCCATTTTAAGCTTATAAAAGTGAGAATTAATGATTAATTATCAGATACCAGATATTAACAAGCTTTTAACAGACCTAATAAGCATATATAAGCAGACAAATAAGCAGAACAATAAGCTATAACACTTAAGCTAATTTTTTTGGTATTTTGCTTATTTTAAGACAGAAATATTTAAACTAAGAATTAATACTTAAGTTTTAACACATTAAGCATATAATCACTACAATAAGCATTCATAAGCAAAATAAAACAGAAATAAGCAGGCTATAAGCACAATTAAACTAAAATGCAGGTTTAAGCTAAGTATTAAAAACAGAAATGGTAGATTGAGAACTTACATAAACCTTTGCACAAACAAGGCTATCAAATGCTCTAAGAGCTATCAACAAGCTCTAGCTTATCACAAGGATAAGCTAGTAAAGTCCAATAAGCTCTTCCAGGGTAAGCTTATCATCCAAAGCAACCAAATCCATCCATAGCTTAGGTATTAAACTGATTTTAGATTTAAGTAAAGTTAATGACTGAATTTAGTTCAATCTAAGCTTAGAGACTTAGATGAGTTTGAGATGAGCTTATTAGAAGCTTATGCAAGCAGTAATAGATTATTAATCATTGTTTTGTATAAAAGTAAGCTTAAGAAAGGAAATATTAAAGTAGGAAAAACTTGATTTCTATTAACGAAAGATATGATTACAATACTGGAAATTGAAATTACATTAAAAGAACAATAAGCTAAAATAGTTTGAAAAGAAAATACATAAGCTAAAAATTTAATAAGCTAAAAAAATAATTCTCCTTTGCTGTGTGTGAAGAGGCCTCTATTTATAAGCTTGAGAAGAATGATCTAGGCTCTCTTTACATGCTCCTCTTGAGATGATCTCATCCCTTGAATCTTTGCCAATCATTGGATCCATATTATGACCGTTGGATTGATTTGATGAGCACATGGATTGCCAACGTGGCATTCCGTGTGTCAGAGTACTTGTGCTTCTTTTGCACTAAATTTAGTGCAAAATCTTAATCATTGGTGTGTTTCTATAAATGCCCACGCGTCCTTCCTTGTGGAGTCTTAGCCAATGGGAGGCTTTGGTGACGTATAACTCTGCCACATCGTACCTTGGTGCTTGAATTGTTGAGCTACGTCCTCAATTAGAATTAACCCTTTGATTTTAACTCAGGGTAAATCGGAGGAGACAATGAATAGTAACAAACGAAATTTCCCGCGCCCCTTTTTTTATATCTTTGTTTGACCACAAGGGTGTGTGTAGGTTGACTTAGGCCCGGGTAAAAAGAAATGGGCCTGAGTTTATGGTTTGGGCTTGGTTATAAGATTGTGTTATAAAGGGATAACGACCGTTACCTCTTTATTATAAAAGAGATAACGGTGTTAGGGTTTAGGGACCATTTGTGAAACTAGGTTTAACATTTAGGGCTCATTTGGGTATTTTGAGGATTTTGGCATTTTGTAGCTTGAACAATGTTGACCAAGAGTTGACTTTGTTGACCTTTTGCTAGATTCTTCCGGCTCTTGTGCACTCTTTCCGTTCCCGTGTCCGTGTTTGTCCGGTTTTGACCGTTTTCTTGTGATTTTTGCACTATCCGTACCTACACAATCACAAAGACAAAACAAGCAATATACAAGCATTTTATGCACAATTTTATTTTTTTAGGGCCATTTTTGATATAAAACAGATATGTGTTTTCACACATATCAAAATTCTCCAAACTAAGTGATTGTGTGTCCTCACGCAATATTATATGCTCTAAAACCAAATACTTCAAAACTTCTTTAAACTAAATCTTTGAAAAGTAGCAAAGACTTTTGTGAGAAGAGTTAAGAAGTCACAAGCTTTAAAACACCTATTTTCCCATTTTTCAAAACTTTTTCCATTTTCATTATTTTTTTAGAGTAATTAACTAGAATATTCCGACTTTTGTTATTTCCATAATTGTTAGGGATCATAGAACAAGATGCATTTCGATCCGAGAATGCCCCAAATAGGATAAATTCATCGTTCCCGGCTTTTCACTTATCCAAACCAAGCTTAAAACGAAATCACAGTTAAATATTAAATTAACAAGTAAACATGTAAAATCCGAGTTCTCAAGCGAGTCTTTCCCAATTGGAGAACCATAAGACCCTCACTAGGTTTTCATCAATGTGCCTAGATCATCCCATTCATCACAAAAGTGATTGAGTAGGTTTTATGGCCGGATTAAGAAGTAAAATCAGATTAAATATGTAAAAGATCTACTCCCTCCGTCCCATAATTATTGTCCCCCGACAAAAAACACACAGTTTAATAAAAGTGCATTTATTACTGCTTTCTCTCTCTTACTTTTTGACAGAATGACCATTTTACCCTTAGCTAATTAATTAAAGTCTTCTTTAAAGTTCGTAATAATAATTTCAAACAAGGGTAATATAGTAAACTTCATCAAATTTCTCTATCTATTTTTAGTAGTGGACAATTAAATTGGGACGTCCCAAAAAGGAAACATGGACAATAAAAATGGGACGGAGGGAGTAGTTTCCAAAAATATCAGATTTTAGTTACCATAAATAAAATCAAGATCTTTTAAATATATAGTGTGATCTATTATAAAAAGTAACATATCAACTAAATCAACAGTTTAATTTTATTCCTTTTTACAATATTAGCAATCATTGTATTCAAGATCTAGATCTACAAATTTTATTTAATTATGGCAAGGATTTGCATAACCTTTGCCATATTTGCAAGAAAATATTAAGCGCAGCAGATCAATATATGTATATAAATTAAATCTAGGCGTGAACAATCAAGACATGATATAATTCAAAAAATGTAACCCTAATGCCAAAACGAGTTGACTCGTGATGCCACTGTTGGGATTTAACATACTAGGTAACCAGTTTAGCTACGAGTACGCAGCGGATTGGATCTAGTTAAGGCACATAGAATTAACACTTAATAAAGTAAATAATTATAACAAAGTAAATATTTACTTACCTCTTGATCTTGAACTTGAAACGAGTAGCGGTTAAATTACCGCCTCTACGGTTGCTCACACAATCACGTCAACCGAATATGTTAAGTTGTCTAGACTTAACTTCACAAACCAAACAACCCTTGTATAAACCCGATTACCAAACAACCACTTGACTTGTAACTGAAAAACGAAGCGAACCGAATTAGGGTTTTATAGAAACCCTAATTAACCGAACCTCTTGAACCGAATAACCTTCAAACCAAAACACTTGTTGGGTCTGTTATTCGTCAAACCAGGGATCACCAAAACAACACCTTGTGTAGATCTTTAATTGTCGAGCTAGGAGAATGATGAAGTGAGTTTGATTAAAACCTTTAAGGTTTAATCGAATATGGTGTAGAGTTACAACCAAAAATCAAATAACCCTTGAGAGGATTTTTGTTGAATTCAGTTTGGGAAAAGAAACAAAGAAAACCGAAACTGATTTGAGGTTTTTTAGGGTTGTGAGTCGTATGTTAATAATCCAAGGTGTGGGGTATTTATAACCCTTATACCCTAGTATAGATAACTTAGGAAACAAGTCCTAATTTGATCACAACTCTCTTTTCCTTTTCCTATTTATCTAAAACCGAAACCTGTAAGACCCATATGGAATATTCCATTGGTTTTCAGCTTTTAAGACATTACCAAAATCATATCTTAATCGGTTTTAGTCCTTGTGGTTTGTATTAATAATGTTTGCGAAGTGTAGAACATATTCTCCGTGTATTAACATGTGTGCCCCCAATAGGCTCACATATTCCTAACGTATACGTGCTAGCCGACTACCATAATCCAACAATATCGTCTAGGTCCTTGTCATTCTCAAAGTCTTGATGTAATTTTTTATGTCATGTTGCAGCTCTATGCCCTCCATTGGTTTGTGACCAAACGAAAAGTGAGTTTTCCTTTCCGATTCTGTACTATTGGTGATTTCAAGGACTCTGTCCATCAAGAGTTCATTAAAACTACTAGCAACCACTGAACTAGATCCCAGGTTGTCACGAATCATCTGTAAAGACAATTATATCTGTAAGCATTAGAATTTGTGTTTTTGTGTATGATATGATACCTTTTATTTGAAATTTTCAATGTGCAGCTTACAAGTGTTTGTCATATTAGGATTATTAAGGAATTAATAGATAAGATGAGAATAAATGACATCTTTATGAAAGAAGCAGCTTTGTTTAGTGACAAAGCTGCTTCTTTTCATAGAGACGTTGTCATAGCAGCTCTTTCCCATTTGATGATTATTTTTTTACAGCTTAGAGCTGCTATGACACATAATAGCCTTAACTATTTTAGAACCTAACTAATTTGATACTTATAAACAAACTTTGTTTATCGAAATAGTAAACACTTATGTTTGCTCTTCTATATATTACATGACGATCATTTCCAAAAAGCATATCCGAACACCCCCGTAGATTTGTTTATGTGATCAATCCATCTCATGTTCAAATAACTCTTTTTCCCTTCTTGTCGGTCTAAAAAACAACTTTTATAAGAGTAAAACTCGTCAAGTTAGTTGTTCGAGCTTAGGTAGATGTGAAATAGTAATAGATCAGTTTCATAGTACACTATCCCAGATAAATTTTACTCATATTGGGGTCAAACACTTCCCATTGTCTTAACTCTGAAGCATATATGGAACTATAATTGTATCTGTAGATTATGGGTTCGGTAAATAAATTATAGGTCTAGTAATGTTCAAGCCGATTCATAGCTGGAGATAACTGTTTGACTAAAGGTAATAAGGTATAATACCCTTTATACAAAAAAAAATCATGGGGCCAAAATCTAAATCATTGATTGATCTGTAATGAGGATAATTTACAAACAGGTAAATTCAACATGAAAAGGTTAATACCTAGAGGGATGGAATTTTACCTGTTGGCCAATGCAACAGTTTGGACCAGAGGAAGTAGCACCCCTTATCGGAGTAGTAGTGAGTGAGTTCACAGATGGATCTTTAGCTGCTGAGAAATCAGAACTATCAAATGCTGATATGGACACACACTCATCAAAGTATGACATTGCTTCATCAGTCACTGCTACTCTGTTATAATATAACAGTAATGTCAAAACCAGAAGTAAAGGAGAAAGACAAGCAGATTGACTTGCCAAACTTTCAAAAATGAACCAAACACGCTTAAAAAATCAAGCTGGAATTGTGTGTCATATATGCTTATAAAATCATTGTCTCAATGACAATCAAAATTTAGAGTATAATGATTTTAGAGGTATTATGTAAATAAGCTTTTCAAGACTTTCAACCATTGAACCCGTTTTATTTAGGCAATTATATTGAGTAATTTTACAATCTGACACGCTAGAAAGTATAGCCCGAATCAACCTATCTAATGTAAACAGGCTAGAATTGGCGCATGTACTTTTCGGTAAAGTAAACTGTATCAACTTGACAAACAATATGAAAAAGTAACGAAAAACACAAGCTTTGCATACTTTTCTTCCTCGAGATATATGAGAGCTAGATGTCTTGGGTTTAGGAAGAGTTTCCTTGAGATTTTTACAATGTTCCTCAATAACCAAATCTGATCGAAGTTTCCTAGCACGTTCTTGAGACTGCACATTTTAAGAAAATATAATTAGATTACATCAAGATCAATTCTGAATAGAAAAAAAAACTTGATGAGCTTGAATACTTGTTGACATTACTACCATGACGCGGCCTAGCAATTTTGCCACTCCAGACATTCATCTATTGGCCATCTTTCTCTAGTTTTCAATTACCCCTATCCCCAGTAATCCATTTTCATAATAACGTTAAAAACAAGGTTAGGTGATCTACTTCAGAAATAAGTAAAGAGTAACTCGGCCAAACAATGTATATTTTCGAAACAAAATGGGTGATATATCTAAAACATGATGACGACTCTTTGGACAGGTCATGACGAGTAAGGTTGACCCGCCAATACTTGATGTTCAATTTACTTGATGTTCAATTTTCTTGAATTTCAAAGATTCTACAAGAATGACCAGTTTGACCTGTTCCAAATTCTAGAAAAGCTTTAAACATTACCAATTTGAATCCTTATCAGTAAGATATAACCCAACAATTAACTTTCTTCACACTAATAGGTCAAATTGACACATTTGGTTATCATCTATACAATAAGTCACCAAACTTTGGTTATATCACAGGTAACTGGAGTAGATGTATAGAAAGATGACCTCTTCGAGTTCTTTGGCATATTCTCTTCTTATGCTTAACACTAACCCAACAGCACCGGGTTTAACCAACTTGGATGCATCTGTAACATCTGTACTAACAAGGGCAGCGCCGGTGTTCCTTCAGATGGCCTGAAGACATACACATAACAATGTCCAGAATTTAAGAGACAATAGACAACTATACAAAAGAGAAAGGACCTATACAATAATAGACACATAAACGTGAGATAAGCAATTCAGGGGGTCTTCAAAATTTGTACTTTTGAACTAATTGTTTGATTGTAAGTCCCAACAATAAGGTTTTAATTTTACATTGGTAGGGGCAGGGTCTGACCAAAGAGACTCAAAACCATGGACAAGTGTTCTATACGGTTGGGTTGACATAGACTTAAAATTTTCCTAGGGGTATGCACATAAATGTGTCAAATTCGTGTACAAAGAGGCATGCAAAATAACTTTGTATCACTGATTTTAAAAACTTTTATATAATGACACTGTAGTGACATGCCATGGTTCACGGTAACTCTAATGGAACGCACAAAGAAGCGGAGAATCAAGTTAGCGCAAAGCCAGATTAAAAAAACTGTGAGTTCTTTTGGAAAAATATTCTAAACTTCTCTTGTAGTTTTGTCTAGTGGTGAGCGCGGTACCACCCATGAGTCCATAGCATCCAGATTTTAATCTTGAAATCAAGTTTCATAGTTTATAGTCTTATTAATTTTCTCAAAAATTCAATTTTGCACGAAACAAATAATAGGTCACAATGAGCATGTATTTGAACATGAATTAATAGACTTGTTTTAACATCATCTTTCTTTAGGTTTTAGTCCGTATTGCATACATATTAGGCGCGTATACTAGTAATCAAGTAAAAATATGCACATAAAGACTAAATCTAATGATGATATTAAATTAACAAGTAAACATGTAAAATCCGAGTTCTCAAGCGAGTCTTTCCCAATTGGAGAACCATAAGACCCTCACTAGGTTTTCATCAATGTGCCTAGATCACCCCATTCATCACAAAAGTGATTGAGTAGGTTTTATGGCCGGATTAAGAAGTAAAATCAGATTAAATATGTAAAAGATCTACTCCCTCCATCCCATAATTATTGTCCCCCGACAAAAAACACACAGTTTAATAAAAGTGCATTTAATTAAAGTCTTCTTTAAAGTTCGTAATAATAATTTCAAACAAGGGTAATATAGTAAACTTCATTAAATTTCTCTATCTATTTTTAGTAGTGGACAATTAAATTGGGACGTCCCAAAAAGGAAACATGGACAATAAAAATAGGACGGAGGGAGTAGTTTCCAAAAATATCAGATTTTAGTTACCATAAATAAAATCAAGATCTTTTAAATATATAGTGTGATCTATTATAAAAAGTAACATATCAACTAAATCAACAGTTTAATTTTATTCCTTTTTACAATATTAGCAATCATTGTATTCAAGATCTAGATCTACAAATTTTATTTAATTATGGCAAGGATTTGCATAACCTTTGCCATATTTGCACGAAAATATTAAGCGCAACAGATCAATATATGTAGATAAATTAAATCTAGGCGTGAACAATCAAGACATGATATAATTCAAAAAATGTAACCCTAATGCCAAAACGAGTTGACTCGTGATGCCACTGTTAGGATTTAACATACTAGGTAACCAGTTTAGCTACGAGTACGCAGCGGATTGGATCTAGTTAAGGCACATAGAATTAACACTTAATAAAGTAAATAATTATAACAAAGTAAATATTTACTTACCTCTTGATCTTGAACTTGAAACGAGTAGCGGTTAAATTACCGCCTCTACGGTTGCTCACACAATCACGTCAACCGAATATGTTAAGTTGTCTAGACTTAACTTCACAAACCAAACAACCCTTGTATAAACCCGATTACCAAACAACCACTTGACTTGTAACTGAAAAACGAAGCGAACCGAATTAGGGTTTTATAGAAACCCTAATTAACCGAACCTCTTGAACCGAATAACCTTCAAACCAAAACACTTGTTTTGTGTCTGTTAATTCGTTTATAACTGGATCACCAAAACAACACCTTGTTTAGATCTTTAATTGTCGAGCTAGGAGAATGATGAAGTGAGTTTGATTAAAACCTTTAAGGTTTAATCGAATATGGTGTAGAGTTACAACCAAAAATCAAATAACCCTTGAGAGGATTTTTGTTGAATTCAGTTTGGGAAAAGAAACAAAGAAAACCGAAACTGATTTGAGGTTTTTTAGGGTTGTGAGTCGTATGTTAATAATCCAAGGTGTGGGGTATTTATAACCCTTATACCCTAGTATAGATAACTTAGGAAACAAGTCCTAATTTGATCACAACTCTCTTTTCCTTTTCCTATTTATCTAAAACCGAAACCTGTAAGACCCATATGGAATATTCCATTGGTTTTCAGCTTTTAAGACATTACCAAAATCATATCTTAATCGGTTTTAGTCCTTGTGGTTTGTATTAATAATGTTTGCGAAGTGTAGAACATATTCTCCGTGTATTAACATGTGTGCCCCCAATAGGCTCACATATTCCTAACGTATACGTGCTAGCCGACTACCATAATCCAACAATATCATCTAGGTCCTTGTCATTCTCAGGTATTGTTGTAATTTTTTTTGTCATGTTGCTGTCTTTGCCCTCCATTGGTTTGTGGACCAAACCGAAAAAAGTGTGGTGTTTCCTTTCCGATTCTGGACTTTTGGTGATTTCAAGGATCTGTCCTATCAAAGAGTTCATTAAAAACTACTAGGCAACCACTGAACTAGATCCCAGTGTTTTTGTTCTTTGTCATGAATATCTGTAAAAGACCATATATATCTGTTATGCTATTAGTTATTTGTTGTTATTCAGTTGTGTGATATGCTACTTTTTATTGATAATTTTCAATGTGCAGCTTACAAGTGTTTATCATATTAGGATTATTAAGGAATTAATAGATAAGATGAGAATAAATGACATCTCTATGAAAGAAGCAGCTTTGTATTAGCGACAAAGTGCATTCTTTTCATAAGAGATGGTGTGCATAGCTGCTCTTGCCATTTGATGATTATTTTTTTAGCAGCCTTAGAGTGCTATGAAAACAGAAAGCCTTAACTGTTTTAGAACCTAACTAATCTGATACTTATAAACAAACTTTGTTTATCAAAATAGTAAACACTTATGTTTGCTCTTCTATATATTACATGACGATCATTTCCAAAAAGCATATCCAAACACCCCCGTAATTTGTTATGTGATAATCCCATTCATGTTCAAATAACTACTTTTTTCCTTCTTGTGTCTAAAAACAACTTTTATAAGAGTAAAAATTGTCAGAGTCAGTTGTTCGAGCTTCGGTAGATGTGAAATAGGTAATAGATCTGTTTCATAGTAACACTATCCCAGATAATTTTACTCATATTGGGGCAACAACTTCCCATAGTCTGAACTCTGAAGAGTTTATGGAATATAATTTATCTGTAAGATTTTGGGTTCGGTAAATAAATTATTGGTTCTAGGAATGTTCAAGCCGATTCCTAGTGGGAGATAACTGTTAGACTAAAGGTAATAAGGTATAATACCCTTTTTACAAAAAAAAAGAATTTCATGGGGCCAAAATCTAAATCATTGATTGATCTGTAATGAGGATAATTTACAAACAGGTAAATTCAACATGAAAAGGTTAATACCTAGAGGGATGGAATTTTACCTGTTGGCCAATGCAACAGTTTGGACCAGAGGAAGTAGCACCCCTTATCGGAGTAGTAGTGAGTGAGTTCACAGATGGATCTTCAGCTGCTGAGAAATCAGAACTATCAAATGCTGATATGGACACACACTCATCAATGACATTGCTTCATCAGTCACTGCTACTCTGTTATAATATAACAATAATGTCAAAACCAGAAGTAAAGGAGAAAGACAAGCAGATTGACTTGCCAAACTTTCAAAAATGAACCAAACACGCTTAAAAAATAAGCTGGAATTGTGTGTCATATATGCTTATAAAATCATTGTCTCAATGACAATCAAAATTTAGAGTATAATGATTTTAGAGGTATTATGTAAATAAGCTTTTCAAGACTTTCAACCATTGAACCCAATTTATTTAGGCAATTATATTGAGTAATTTTACAATCTGACACGCTAGAAAGTATAGCCCGAATCAACCTATCTAATGTAAACAGGCTAGAATTGGCGCATGTACTTTTCGGTAAAGTAAACTGTATCAACTTGACAAACAATATGAAAAAGTAACGAAAAACACAAGCTTTGCATACTTTTCTTCCTCGAGACATATGAGAGCTAGATGTCTTGGGTTCAGGAAGAGTTTCCTTGAGAATTTTTACGATGTTCCTCAATAACCAAATCTGATCGAAGTTTCCTAGCACGTTCTTGAGACTGCACATTTCAAGAAAAGATATAGTAGATTTCATCAGCTCAATTGTCTGAGTAGAAAAAAAAACTTGTGAGCTTGTAAATCCTTGTTGACATTTCTACCATGACGCGATCCTAGCATTTTTGCTCTGCAGAATTCATCTTTTGGGCCATCTTTCTCCGGTGGTTTCAATTACCCCTCTCCCCAGTAATCCATTTTCATAATAACGTTAAAAACAAGGTTAGGTGATCTACTTCAGAAATAGTAAGAGTATCTTCGGCCAAACAATGTATATTTTCGCAACAAAATAGGTGATATATGTAAAACGTGATGATGACTCTTTGGACATGTCATGACGAGTAAGGTTGACCCACCAATACTTGATGTTCAATTTTCTTGAATTTCAAAGATACGATAAATTCTTTCTACAAGAATGACCAGTTTGACCTGTTCCAAATTCTAGAAAAGCTTTAAACATTACCAATTTGAACCCTCATCAGTAAGATATAACCCAACAATTGACTTTTTTCACACTAATAGGTCAAATTGACACATCTGGTTATCGTCAATACAATAAGTCACCAAACTTTGGTTATATCACTAGTAACTGGAGTAGATGTATAGAAAGATGACCTCTTCGAGTTCTTTGGCATATTCTCTTCTTATGCCTAACACTAACCCAACAGCACCGGGTTTAACCAACTTGGATGCATCTGTAACCTCTGTACTAACAAGGGCAGCGCTGGTGCTCCTTCGGATGGCCTGAAGACATACACATAACAATGTACAGAATTTAAGAGACAATAGACAACTATACAAAAGAGAAAGGACGTACAATAAAGGACAATAAACGTGGAGATAAAGCAATTCAGTGGGTCTTTAGAATTTGTACTTTTGAACTAATTGTTTCATTGTAAGTCCCAACAATAAGTTTTTAATTTTATATATTCTGCTTCTAGTTACTGGTTATTTTGGGGGCAAAAACACACTATTAGATGAGCTCCAACACAGCTGAATATTGAAGGATACACCGAAACGAGTTAATTACACCTCCTTGTCAAAGTAACTTGGTAGACTTTCAAGAATTTCACAAGACGACATATCTTTTTTTCTCAAAAGTTTTCTGTTTTGGTCATTTTATCTATAGATTCCTTAAAATCAAAATTCGCTACACACCGGACATCCAATCGTCTAATTATTAGCGGAAGCAAACCAACACACTATCTTTTACAGTTCATTTCATTAAAAACATACTGTTGTTTTAATTCTAAAGTAAAGTAAAGTAACTCCCAATACTGTCTTCGACTGGTTATGGGTCCCAATACCGTCTTCTACGGCGTATAGGGGAGGTTAGGACGTAGACAGCCCTACCCCAAAGGAAGAGAGGCTACTTCCGGTTCTACCAAAGGTAAAAAAGGACCTCCAGCCTTGCAAGGGGTAGAAAAGGACTGTTGATTTAATTCTAATTATTCAAATTAAACAATCACTTTTAAAAATGGACGTCAAAACACCACCTAAAAAATTGACGTGCTAGAGTACAAGAATAATACTAGCAACAAGCTTCATGTCATGGTCCAGGAATTCATGAAATGTTTACTATCTTTTTATGACATGATGTATATGTGGTTCGCATAAACAAACAGTAAACCCAAAGAAGTAAAGACACCTAGCTGACTTCTGATAAAGTAAAATGTAATTCAGAATGAGCCATTCCACCATTTAGAATGGGTCATTCCACCATCATATTGCATAACATAATTTGTTATTTAATGATAACTTAAATAACTCACATCTTGAAGGTTGTCTTGAATAACAGCAATAGCACGTCTCACTTCAGATCTCACAGTTTCATATATTTCACTTGAGGTGGTGTCTTTTCTCGAGTTATCCCCTTCGAGTGACTGCAACACAATGAACTAAAACCATCAAGAGAGCCACAGTTTAAAGGGTGTTAGGATTTATGTTTTGAAACTGGTTATCTGATTACTGTGACTTAAATAGGAAATAGTAGTTTCTGATGTTTTTATATAGAACATAATAGGTTTATAGGTCTGAAGTTTTAATTAGTTAACCATCATTTGCTCATAGACAGCTTTAATTGTTTTTTCTTCAGCTTTTGATAAAGAACTAGTGGAGATCCCAGATTCCTAATTTGACACTTGTGAATCAAACTGCATTTCTTGTATGTTTGAAAGGGAATACGTCATCCCTGTTGGGAACTTTGATTTCCAAATTTTTCCCTAGTTGAATTGAAATGACTAAAATACCATTATGCTTTCCACAGAAAACCTAGATCATCTGCTTTTGAGATCATCGTATGCTTCCCTTCATGCTCTTCGAGATGAATTCATAGAAAATCACAAATCTTCTAATATGTATATCTTATCTTATCTTAACTTTTGTATAATTCATGCATATAATTGTCTCAAAATTATAAGAAATACGACTCTTGATGTTTATTGTACAACAATATGATGCAAAGTAAGCGGTACAAATTTGTATGTATATGATACTATGTACAAACACTTTTCATCACGATAAACACAAACTCAATATTGGTTAACATAATTAATTAAGTCAAAAGTTAATTAGGTAAACCGAAAATAATAGTAATGACTACGTTTTCGGTTAGAAAAGTTGGTAATGTATATTAAATTGTTGGTTATGTAATGTCTTAGTATAAAATGATCACTTGGGGTTGATTCATTCTTTGAAAATAATGAATTTAAACTTTGTTGTGACAATAAGAAAAATATATTGTTTTGAGATGATTGGTTCATCGTCTCTCTTGCTAATAAGTATCACCGATGATAATTTCTTTTTGTCTTTTTAAACCCGTCGCATTTCACGAGTACACGGCTAGTATAACATTTTGGATATTGATATAGAGTAATTACTAAGCATCAGGTGTGTTTTCACACAAATTCCAGATATGATTTTCACGGACACAAAATATGGCAATATCAATTTGGCGTGAGACTATTTTTTTTTGGGAAAAGCGGCATTTTATTAAAAAGAAACAAAGACAAGAAACAAAGCTCCTCGAGAGAAGGAGCAACCAGAACAAAGCTCACAATGTGCTCTAAAAGAAAGGAAAAAAACAACTTAGTCTAGAGATTGAATCTTCGAAAAACAGTCTTAGCTTATTCACGTACGAGTCCAATCGTTAGTAACATAACCCATGACAAAAAATGTTTGGTTCTTTTCAATAATGTGAATAAATCAAGAAAATTTATTAGTAAACATTTTTTTCCAAACATCGTAACATTCATGAATGACAATGTAAAGTATGCTTTTAATTTGAAACCTTTATAGAAAATGAATAAAATACTTGTAACAAAGTAAACTAACACAAGTGCATTGTATATATAGAGACATTGAGTAATTTAGAATTTTACATCGATTGAAGCCATATTGGTGGGGTAATATGGCTAAGTGATACTCCATTGAAGTAAGGGTCAATGGTTCCATCCGAAAGATGATAAATCCCCATGTCTCTACATTTTCCATTTCCTCGTAAGCCATGTTCGAAATAAGCATCATCTGTGAAGTATATGCTATTGCCCTTAATCACCCCTGTAGTATCCTGGTCGATCGAAAACGACGCATCCCCCACAAACAAAGCTTTGGTGCCCAAATCTTTCACTTTTGACCATGTTCTCTTTTCCAAATCATATGCAAAAACTAGAAAGATTTTTGTCTTAAATGTATCTTTCACACGCTTACCTTCTCTAATAAGGACTAGTAACCTCTTCCTTTCTCCATCGTCCATTCCGATGAGATATGCTTCTGGCGCAATCATCCCGTAATAAAAATCCTTTGGCACCACTGAAATTTTAACCATTGTTTGATCTTTCCTGTGAACATCCCATGCATATATAATATTTCTAAAACCATAACAATAAACTTTTCCATTGTAGTAAGTGAAATCCAAGATACTTGGGCCCCAACCCCTTTTAACGCGTGTCCACTTGATATCTCCAGGTTGGCAAAACCCTAGCTGACGATCCCATCCCCACGATACAACCACCAATGGCAATACTAATGTTGATTGATTATTACTAGTTAAGAGAATTAGCTTCCGTATGCCTCCATACCATGAATCTTCTCGTAAGAAGTACTCTGGATCAAAGGTGTTAAATTTTGGAAGATTGATGGTTTCACAAGATAAAGGATTGATGAGTTGTGAAGAGAAATCTTCTCCCACAGTTACTAGCCACCCACATGAAGTCATAAATACCTTATCATAGATTTGAGGCAGTCGTATCTTGCGGATGCTCTTCTTGCGGATGCTCTTATTTGAAAGGAGCAACAATTCACGAAACTCCTTATCTTTGCTTTTCTGAGCAAGCATCAGAGATGGGAACCGCGAGGGCGGTCCATTCGGGAACTTGTGAACCTTTGCAGCTTGTATGGCTGCCAAATGCCAAGATTTAGAAACACCGGCGAAAGAGTAATAATCTTCGTAGAAAACTATATGTTTTTGTGCTATTATAGCAAGTAATTCAGGCAACATCCCCGACCAGTCCATCTCAAATTCTCAACTTATTTACGAATATTGTTAGTAGCACCTGCAAACACATTTAAAAAATTGGATAAGAATAATTACTTCTAGAAAGATGCTTATATCAAAAGTGTGTGCTAATTACTACAGTACAAAACATGTTATTGAATCATTGAACTGACTGAAATTAATCATTTCTTCTAAGATAATGACCTGCAAGACGTACCCCTAACTTGGCACAAAATCTTCTATTGAACTATTCTAGCTAACCCACATGAGAACACTAATTAAAAAAGTGTCTGAATGATCCATAGGATGGACACCACAATAAAAGAATCAACATAAACGCCAATACTGTATAAAAAAGCTTAAAACAAAACACCAAACAAAACGATTTGTTTGATTTCCTATTCAAACTTAATTATCCACGCTCACTAATACTTGTCACACAATAAATCATATTTATATTCCTTTAACACAATATTTTTCAAATTTGAATGCATACTAATTAAATTAACAAATAAGCACTTGCTTCCTAAGTTAACTAGCTTGCTTAAGTGTAAAGTTCACATGAGCTGTTTAACAAAAAACTATTTTCCATTTGGACAAAACAAACCCTTCATTCTTGAAACACACTTTTGCCTCATATATACTGTAAATCAAGATCACATTTGTAGTCAGAAAAAGATATGGTATAAGGTTTTTATAGGCAAGAACATTGAGAATTTTTTATAAGGTTTTTATAGGCAAAAAACGTTGGAATTAGTAGACATTAAGATCATATTAACTATTAATAAATACGAGCACGCAGCGGAAGACTAGCACGTAAGATCATTCACATAGTCATAAATTAATATAATAATAATAAAAGAAAAGCGTACCTTTTAGCAAATCTTGAATTAATAAATCAAGAACAATATAAGATCAAAGTATGATCTCTCTTTGGATTCGTACACACGTTTGTTAGCGATTCAATTAGAATGCTAGTTCTTTTATAAACAATAAGCAAAACAACTTACTTTAAGTTGATTAATCAAATCGGTTTTCCCACTTGGTTAGGTGTAGCCGATTGACTCAACACGAGAGAAGGGGAAGAGAAAAGAAGTTTTGCTTTTAGGGTTTTTCACCAAAAGATATATCAAAACAATGAGCCTTGATTTGTTTATATAGGCATAAGGAATTTGTTATAAGGAAACAAATTCCCACCTCCTCTTGTTGAGGTATAACCGGCCCCAAACACAAGCCCACAACCCAAGCCAAAACTTCCCTTTTCTCATTATTCCAAACGCTATCGTGTGCGTCTCCAAAGTCCCGAGTCGCATTCCGGACATATATTATTTACGTGTACATTCTTTCAGATTGATCACAAGTTGTAAATGTATGTAGACAGCTTGATACTATTCAAATCGTTACACTCCATTCTCATAGAAACGTATTACTTTTGTTTGACTCTACGCTCATAGAAACGTATTCACAATTTTTTTTGACAAATCTCCTAGTTTTAATACAATATTTTTGCCAACAAACTCAATGTCGCTGGTTGATTCGATATAAATATATATAATAAAATATATAAAATACCAAATAGTAATAGTAGTATAGAGAGTATCCCGTTAGATA